>JAQFZM010000524.1:0-30517 GCA_034695785.1 Galumna obvia
AATCGGGTCTTGAAAAATAATTCAAGATAGACCTAAATTCAAGATACGAGAGTTCAAGATAGGAGAGTTAACAGTAACTTTAAATGATTTTGTTTTATGAACTTTTGTATGTCTAATCACTTATTAATTTTCAACTTTAAATAACAGTAATATTTTGGAAAGTATGATCAAGTTACTAGATTCTAGTACATTCTTGTTTAAAGCAAAGAAAAAATCGCACAAAAATTCAATTCTTAAATGAGTAATAAATTTTCTAAAAAACTAAAATCTTAATTAAGATTAAATATATTATTTTCATTAATTTCAAAACTATCATGATCATATTAACATTGACATTAATAAACCAGAATTTTCCGGAAAATATAAAAGGATTCATATCTATCTTTGAATGCATTGAATTGATTGAACTAATGGACGACAAAAGATATAATTCACTAAAAAATAACAGAAATGAGACAAAATCTAATAAATTTAAGTAAAAGAAAAAAAGAAATGGTTTTTCATTTTCTCAAGTCTTGAATATCAAAATTACGAATTAAATTAATGAAATTCATATATATTTTCATTAAAAAGGATTCAATTGAACATCACTGACAAAATCACTCTATTTTTGAAAATATAATTTTAAATATCATAATAAACTTGAAAGCGTTGACAAATGACCTAGTTATTTGATATTTTCCTTGATTATTTTACTGTAAATAATCAAATTTATGATTTGCCCGATGAGTTTGTGACGAATTTCCGATTATCTATCAGTCAATGCATTTATTGAAAAACATATTATTATTCAAATCATTATTCGGATGAGTTTTAATCAATAATAAAATGCATTTCAAATTGTGTTCATTTATTCAATCTTTCATTTTATTTCTTTTTCTTTTATATTTTGAGGTCAAATGTAAAGATCTGGAAAACAAATCCACCACTTCTTCATCGGATAATTCATTTGACAATAGTTTTAATTTCGATGATTTCGCCGAAAATAATAAAGTGATGGGTTAGTAGTCTTCGTTTATCAATTTAAAATACCATGATACTTTTGCATTAGAGATGAATTTGAATCAAAACTGTTCGACACACGAGGACTGCACTGCAAAGCATAGCATTTGTGACTCTTCTTACAAAACCTGTGAATGCGATATGACTTCAATGCAAATACAATTCAAATGTTAGTAAAACTATTAAATCAAAAACTTATTGATTTACTGATTGATTAAATAAAAGGCAAAGCATTTTACTGTCAAACGAGGGACGAGTGTTCCTCAAGATTTCCAGAATCGACGTGTGTTTTGGGCAGATGTCAGTGCATTAGTGGTCGCAAACTCAAAGGCAAATGCATTCGAGGAATGGGTTAGTTTTTAAAAAAAACATAATTTTATAATATTTTCTAACAATTCCAAAAGGGATGGACACTGGAATGGGACCTTTACCTGATTGGGCAATAATATCGATAGCCTTGAGTCTGGCCCTTTCGGTGGTCGCCGGCGGTTCCTTACGAAAGGCTAACGTTAGACAATATTTAATGCGAATTATAAGAATGCTTTTGATGAGAGGGGACAGTCAGGAGGAATCCACTTCTAGTGAAGAAATGGAGCGAAACGTCAATAAAAAAGATAAAGACATAGAACTCTCGGATGAATAAACACTCGATATTTCACTGAATATAAAATTTAATAATAAATCATATTTTCATTGAAAAGAATTTTGTTTTCTTTAAAAAATGAATAAACATTTATAAACATAATTGACTTATAAAGTATTATTCACTAACTTATTATTTTAACTTGTTTATTTTATAAATGTTTACAAAATGGATAGTTTTAATAATTGACAAAAAAAGTAAATGATCATGTATAAAATATAAAGTTAAAAATAAAAAGTAAATTCTATACAAAAGACCTGAAATGGATTTTTTAGTTTCAAAACATTTCTTCTTTTCTTTGAAATCTCTTCTAATCTTATTTCAAACAAATCTTATATAATCCGATTGAGAACTACTTAAAAGTAAAAAAAACAAATACTAAACATTTGTTTTTCAATCATTTCTATTACTAAACAAATGATCTCCAATTAGTGCACAAAATCTTCATTCGCTTAAGATGTGACCGTTTCCACTGTCGCCACTGTTTCCACTGTATTATCCAGTGTTTCAATTGATTTCAATGGAGTTATTTTGTTGAGTAACTGTTCTTTTCTGATGATACGAATCAAATAAAGAGCACAGACTAATTCAGCAAGATCAAACAGGGATGTAAGCAAGATAAATTCGGTGGGCGCCTGAATTAATGCCTGTTTTGGGAATAAGAACCAAATGATGTAATTGAAAGAAATAAAAATGAATAGAATAGCGGTGTATATAATGAGACAAAGTTTGCACATAAAGTATGAACCAATGATTCCAAGTTTGGACGCAATCACAAACAAAATCGAATAAATTAAGAGATTTCTTATTTGCCAATCATTGGTTCCATATTCTTCTGGAACTAATAAAAGCGAAATAATACTTATTATTCCCAAAAGAAATGAAATTAGATTAAGTAAAATGAAAACACTTTGAATCAGAAGAGGAAACATAATTTTATTCCGAACACAAGATATGGAAAAACTTGTGTCGTCTGAAGTTCAGACTCTGAACACAAACTACTGACAAAACTCTTTATTCATAAGCTCTTCAATCGATTAGTATTCCCTTCTTTTGGGGGAATATTTAATACCACAACAGAGAGCACTCTATAATTTTTGGTGGACTCTCGGGAATAGTATTTATATAATTAACTCATTAGACTAATCATTGAATAGAATTGAAATAATTTTTCTTTTATTTCATTAATGATAGCATTCTTTCAACACATGATATTGAACTCTAAATGTTGGGAAAATGCCGTTTATATTCATTATAAGTATATCTGAATAATTGCTTTTTTGTCCACTCATTTTATTCACTGCTTTTATGATTGGATGCTTTGAAACAATAATGCTTTGAATCAATTTTCATTGCATTCAAATTCACTCCAATTGAGCCTAAAGTGCAATAACCCGAACAAAATTTGAGGTCTGGCTATCGATCTTTTCCTCGTTTATTCATTTGCAAATCAATATTCTATTAACAATCGTTAACTTTTCAAAAGATTTTCTTTATTTCTTAGACATGACTTCAATTAATATTATTCTCACATCAATTCATAAAATATTCATATAAATGTGTTTATTGTATCAAGTAACTTCTTTCATATAAATTTTAAAACATGCAAATTTTAAAGTCTTTCATTCATATTATAACAAGATTGTCCTGATCAAATTATTTGAAGAGATAAATGTAATTCATTTTTATAATTAAAATAATATTAATTTATAGATTTTTACATTAGTTTTAAAACTATATATAATTTGTTCAGAGAATACACTAATAATAATAATTTATTAGAAGAAAAACTTCACGTTTTGGACTCTATTTGTCATTCTATCAATTGGTATAATCAGGTATATTAAGTGTATGATATGGTAACTCCTTTTAATAAAAATCAAAATTTTAAAATAAATTTTTTATTTAAGAATATTTGTTAACAAAATGTTTTCATTTTTGAACACAATTTATCCTTTTTTGAAGTGAAAAAATGTTGGAAAAAAAATAAATAAAAGTAATCCTATTATATATTGTTAAAAGGATATTAAATTTTTTTCCAAAAACTTATATTTTTGATAAAAAAAACTCTTCACATATCTTTTATATCAATTTTTAATTTTGTTCATAAAATGGCAAATAATCTCTTAATTTTATAATACATGTATTAATGAGAGCTTCTATTGTATAAAAATATGCTTATCTAGTAGAAATATTTATAAATTTGTTTAAAGTTTAATAAAATTATTTATTTATTAATCAATTAATTGATAGCTTTACATCATTTTTAATATTAAGAATAGTTTAGACTTTATTAAGGATTAATTTTTTAGTGCATAAAAACTTTTACGACACAACTAAAGTATTTCATCATAAGTACTATCACAATTTTATTTAGTTGACTAATCTAACAGTTGTCTAAGCTAAAACAGTCATTAGAGAGTACCATGTTCATATAAAAATATCAATTTTATTTTTTAAATTTATTTAAAGATAAAAGAATTTAATAAAAAATTCATAAATTAAATGAGAAAAATATCTTATTATAAGGGATTAAATGATTAGATATTAATAAATACTTTATAAAATATAAAATATTTCTTCTTTTTTAAAATTTATTGATAACAAAATAATGTTAATACAAAATTTAAAATAAAGAAATTGAGGCTAAAATGTTCTTATTTTAAGTCAATTATTATAATAATAGGAAAAAATGCCTCAATTTATCCCTCATTTATTATAAAAATATTCCGTTTTCTTAAAAAATATAGTGGACCACCAATTAATGGTAGAATTATATTGATCTTATAGCCTACCAAAAGAAAATACACACGAAATACCCTTAAAAGTAACTTTTAGATAAACCACTTTTAATAAAGTTAATCGTAATAACTTTTACAACAATATTTTTGGTAGACATACAGTAGTATTATTCTATAAATGTCACAATCAATTAGGGTATTATTCAATAAAGAATAGCGATTCTAATCTCTAATACAATCCTTGATGTAAATAATCAATTGATAAAAATTTAAGTTTATTTCTGTTAAGCACTGACTTTAGCTCTTCTTAAAGTCTAATCATTAGACTCTAATGTATTTAATTAAATATTTGCAAAACAAAAAATCGATACAAGAAATTGAGAATATCTTAATGTTCGTCAAATGTTTTCATTTATTTAGATTTAGTGTTTGTTTTGACTGAAAAACTCGTGTCCACTGCTTTTACTGTCGGTTACTATGCGGGTGGAGTCAACTCTCAGAGCACAACATTTTAAAGACTAATTTCATTTAATGTAAAAAACTGTTGGCAAAAGAATTAATCAAAAGTGATTTGCATTTCATAAAACTATCCTTTTTTTTGAACTCATATTTGAACTTCAAATTAGACAAAATGATTGATTACTGAAAGCGGTGGAAACACTACACTTGTAATCAATTATTGGTTTGAAAGTTATTCCCAAAAGAAATTAATAAAACAATAAATATTTTATATAAATTATTCTATGATTTGACGTTTTGTCAAATGTCTTCAAAAGAGATTTTAAAAGAGAAAAATAGGACTCAGAGTTAACTAAATTCAAAAAATTAAGAAAATAGTGACTGAAGTATATATTTTTGAAGGGATATACAGGTATGGCAGACAAAATAATATTTGCAGTTAAAAAAATTGATCTAGCTTATGAATGATATTTTATAACTTAAAGGGTTTTAGGTCTGATTGTTTTGGGACTAAAATATTATATCGTTTCCATACAATGATCTTAAATATTCAAAAGAGAGTTATAAATATTAAGTAATAAGTCGTTTGTATTAATTTATTTAAAAAAAGGTAACTTTAAATATAAAACTCATAAATTCATAAATACATAAAAGTTAGAATCTATCGATTATTTACCTCAAATATATACCATTTCCTTGATTTTGTAGTGGCATTTTAAATTATGACCATGCTTATTCAAATTTATTCATCATTTATATATTGTTTATTTCTCTTTTATTCGTATTATTTAAATACAATCACAAAATGACTTTAATATATAATTTCATACATTTTATAAACTAAATTATAATTTGAAGGCAATAATTGTTTTGTTCATAAAATTGCTTAAATTCTTTATAATTAACAACAGATATAAAAATTGAATTTATTTCTAACTCTATTCGGCGCTAAAATCAATAAAATTAGAATAAACTCAACAAATGTTACGAATAAAGTAATATTAAAACCGATTAAAACATTGATTTTAGAAATGAATTTCAATACAATAGAAATGAGGGCTAAAAAACTTAATATAATCTTAAAATAAAATGGATTTATATAAAACATTTCAAATGTAATGACAAGAAGTGCAACAATTACTTCAATAATTAAAATAATTGAATAAACAGATAATAAAAATCTGTCGACATTTGCCACCAGAAGGACTTCGTGACCAATAATAGCTGTAAGGAAGAGGTCCGTAACCGCAAAAACCAATAAAATTATGCACAGAATAATAACCAGACTTTTACTGCCCGTACTCTTTGTAATCATTGAGTTTTGCATCGATTTCTTGTTTGTTTGTATACTCTCTTCTTCTCCTTTTCTTCATCGAATAGTATTCTCTTTTGTAGCACTTCTTATCTCTGAATTATGGAAAACAATTTCTATCAGAAAATTTGCACAAATTTTGTGATAAAATAAACATAAGATTCAGTTATCACTTATCAAAAAATGTTTAATAATTTAAATAAATAAATAAAGAAAAATAAGGAAAAAATGAATAAAACTATTTTATGAATTATCGTAAGTGTTATTCACATTATAATTATAATCCGAGTATTTTCTTATTTGAGTTCAATTTGAGTATAAATGCAAATGACTCTCTTTATTACTACCGATTGGTTTAAAAACTTAATGAACTAATAAATAGTTTTTATTTTGCAAATTTTACGTGACTTCGACTCAGTCTTCTCTTGATTTCTTTGACATTAAACCAGACTTTGATATATAATATAAAATAAAAGACAGAAATTATGTTTGAATTTAATGAATCGATTATTAGTCAACGAATAAAATATAAATATATTTTGAAGACACCATTAGATCATAATATCATTGAATCATAAATTATATTTCATTTCATTAGAATAAACTCTGAATCTATTATCGACTGAAAACAAGTCTTTTCACTTTTAGAGTTCATCGATATTGAGAGCAGTGGTCAGTCTGTACTGATTGTAGCGATTAATTCTTCTTTCCATTACTATTTGATATATTAGATAATATGCGGCCAATACTTCAACTGAAGAGATAGCGATCACTGACACCAGAAGACATCTGAGGAAAGTAATTAACTGATGTTCGTCTTTGAGTAGACCATCCAATGTGTTGTAGACAAGAAAAACGCCGCAAACAACAAATATGATGGAAAGGGATAACGCATATAACCATAAAATGCATAAATTTTCTAACCCCACAGCAATGGATCCGATAATAGACAGGCAATAGGCGAGTAATGCCACTCCAATCAACACTTTCTCAATAAAATCTTCATTATCTGTTTGATGGACGAAAACCAACACAAGAATACTGAGAATAATGACGACTACATTAATAAATATTAAAATATATTTATATTTTATTGAAGACATGACTTCTCTATTGACTCATTCATTTAGTTTTCAATTCTCTGTTCATTTGGCCATTCATTTGTCAAATAGTTTTTTTTAGCACTACATCTGAATTGGTTTACCGAACATCAAATGATAATCATTTTGCTTTCAACCACTAAATTGTAAGTAAAGACAAATTTTTGCAATTTTGATGAAATGATCATTGAATGCATTTTAGTGTTTATTGAGTTCACTCAATATTATTTACAATTTTGTTAGCATTGCATAAGTGTTGATCTCATGCCAGACATTAGCACTGGTATAAGTATTCCATGTTTTTATTGATCCTACACTCTATTCAAATACTCATTCTGTGCTGAAGAATGAATGCACACAATCTATTCAAGTAATGTATTGCCTCAAATGTTAAGCCCACCGAATAAAAGGAATAAATTGGACATAAAGTCATACCAAAAGCGATGCAGTGCTGCCATACATTTGCCATAAGAGTAGTGCTATAATCAAAGGGCTCTTTGACTTTAGTGTCAAATAATTTACTGGTTATTATGGCTTTAGATTAATGACAAAATTAGGAAAATGAGGTCAATGTTCACAAACATTTGAATTCGATTGAAATATGGTTTAAAACTTCAAAAACGGGTTTCAATATTATATTAAACCGGAAACCAAACAACAAATCTAATAATAACTGAAAAATATATATTTTTTAATCCGACAGAAAAAAAAGTTTTCGGTTATGACTTTGAATTCATACAATTTATTCTGGAGTCGAATAAATTAAATTCAATTATATTCGTTAATTCAATTTATTTGCAGTTATTCTACAATAAATGAGTAGAAAAACTATTTGTAAAGTTGTTGTATAGTTGACCCACTTTTCACTTTTGGACTAAAAAGGCTTTTTCACACATTTTTTATGAAAGCGATCTTAAATTGAGTTATAATACAATTATTTTATAAAAGAAATTTTAATTAATTTTTTTCATTTTAATAATTTCTTATGAAATAAACGACTCCTGAAAAATGAGTTCTGGAACAGACCTGACCTCACTTTTCAAAATTGAAATATTAATGAAAAGTTATTGACGTCCCATCTATTCCTCTCTTATTTTTAATTCATATCCAGACTCTAAATAACTGTTTAAATAAATTTTCAAAAATAATAAAACGCTAAGAAAACGAGTAATTATTTGTTAAACAGAATAAATGGTATTTCAGTAAAAAGGGAGCATAAAATTCAAATTATATGTCAATGAGCTCTGACTTCTTGTGATTCAAAATGTTTGATAAATGAATGGCTCATTCATACAAAGAATTAGTGGAATGAATGACCAAAAATAGGTTACTCTTAACATACAATCTTTGCTTAAAAAATATTTTTATCAGTTATTCATTTATCGAGTATTTGATGTTTTCTTAATAAAAGAGTTCATTTTACAAACATTGAGCCCTGATTACAATCAAAAGACATTTTAAGCCACTATTCAACTCAGTTTTCAAACTTAAAATATAGGGTCTAATAATGGGGTCTTAATTACAAGTTTTAAATAAAATTAGTTTTCTTTAATTGGATTCATTCGTCAATATTTGAAAAACAAAGTTATAAAAAGTGAACCAAATATGAGAAATGAATGAAATGTTTGCGTCTTTTACTCTTTAAAGTAATTAAAGAGAGATTAGTTACTAATGAATGTGTTTTATACAACAAAACTAATTAAATGTCAATTAGAACTTCAAAACAAATAATATATAAGAGAACTCACATCAAGCCTATGATTTCTAATAAAAGGGGCAAGCTTATTTTCCATTAGATAACTAGATTCAAATTTGAAAAAGATAACCTTTGATTTAAGATTGATTAATTCATGTATTTACATAATTATTCGATGATTTATCGACCATATCGTTAACTTTTGTCGATCCCTTTTAATGAATTAATGAGATTTTGGACAAAAGCCATTCCATTCCTAACGCTTTAAAGAAGAAGTTATGTTCCGCCCAAAAGTCGAGACAATACTATTCCTCGAAATGATTAATATTCTGTCGTTTAATTCAACCAAAAGTGTTAACAAAATATAATGAATATAATAATTAACAATTATTTTGATTTTTAGCAAATTTAACAAGAACAAAACAAAACAAAACAAAAATATAAAGAAAATTTTCTTTGTGAAGTCTTTTCTGGACTAAAAATAAATGAAAATATTTTTGGTTAAGATTTAAGTCTTTAAATAAAATTTTAACCAAAAATATAAACAATTAAAAAAAACTATACCTTAAAGATGTTTTTACTGAAGAAATCTTAGATTTTATATTAAGAAAATGTTATTATAATTTAAAATACATTAAAAACAAAATTTTTTAAAAATAAGGAAATGAAAAAAATATTTCAGATTAAAAGTCAATTCATTTGAAAGAATTTCATTAAATATAATCGTTTAAATGATATTTTCCTCATTTATGAGAACTTTTGTAGTAAACATTAATAAAAAAAATAATGAACAAGATAAAACAAACCAACAAAAGATTACTTATTCATCTAAAACACTGAACAAACGAAAACTAAATGTTAATAAACGTTAAAATTTACCCCATATTGAAAAGGTCTGGAAATGTCTAATTCATGAAATGAAGGAAAACATAAAAAAAAGTCATCGAGTAATTCTATATTCCCAGAGAAGTTTATACACGAAAATACTTTCTCTTATTAATGACTTGATATTCATTATAGAATATAATTCTTAATTAAAATATCCTTGAAATGTGTGAATAGATATTTTTTGCAAGACTTTTCCTCAACTAATTCTCTTCATAAAACATGGAATTTCTTTTTTATTAATTTATGTCAAAGTATTTAATAAAAAATATAATTTCAAAAAAACTTTTAATATTGAGATCTTTTAAGTGAATACAATTTATGTAACAAAAATGTGTTTCTTTTTTTGCGAAAAACAATGAAATTTTAGATAAATTTTATTTTAATAAAATAAAGTTAAGAGTAAACATAAACTTGAATTTAATTTAAATAATTTTTTATCAAAACTCTATCAAATTATAATTATTTTATTAAATAAAATTTATGTGAAAATTAATGACTTTTAAAAAAATGGTTTTGAATAATAAAAACATTGCATTGAATAACATGTGTTTTATATGAATATATTAATGATAATAAAATTTAAATCATTTATGTTTTCCAATATTATGAATGAAGTTTACATCAGATTTATCGACAAATCGGTTAATCAAGGTTACTTATTTAACCAAAATAACTAAAAAATATAGAGAATATAAGCCAAATATTTGTTATTTCATATTTCAATTGCACTGGAATTGTAGTGAAGGACATTTTATCAATTATTGAAAGCATGGCTTTATTTAATGAGAATTTATGCTAAATTCTTAGTATCGACGTATTGGACGCTCTTCTTCTTCTTCTCATACTTTTCATCGAAGAGTACATTCTTTCTGATTGCGTGGGACTCGAGGAATGCAAACACCATAATCAGCACTTTTATGATGGAAGACATAATGGATGTGGCGATTGTGGCGTCTAAGATGAATGTCTCTCCTCTGTGCCAATAACCCGTTACTAACCATAAGATTCTCAAAATAAAAGACACTAAAATGAATGCCCCGTAAATTAACAACAGATAAAAGTGTTCGCGAAGAGCGCCCACAAAACCGATGAATGCAATAAAAAGCAACAAAACTGAACAAACAGTGAGTTGAGCGCCACTCACTTCTCTGGACATAAGAATATCGGGTTTAGCCAAACCTGTGATAAAACCGGCGATTCCCAAACCCATCCCCAAAAAATTGGCGGACAGTAAAGTATATTTCAAACAACCGAAGGAATTGCTTCTATCCATTGCTTTAAAGTTATTTCAAACAACACTTTTTAAACATTAATTGCAGAGAAGAGAAGACACGAAATAACAATCAATTTTTAGATTCAATGCTGAACTCAAACATAAAGTTGTGATTCATTTGAAAAACATTCGTTTGTTTTCATACCTATTCTTTACGACAGGAAACAAACGAATCACAAACTTTTTAAACGTTAATTACTCTCAAAATTTTTGTAAATTTATATAAACTTTTAAAAAAGTAAATGAAATCTAAAGAGAATTATATATTTACTGAAGAATAAACTAAATGTAATTCTGATTCTTATGAATATAACTTGAAAATAGCATCAAGCACAACTATTGCATATACTGTTGAACACACCTTTGCTTAACAACGGCATAACTCCGTACTATTCGTAGGGCAAACATACAACTAATTGGCGATCATTTGTGGCAATGATATAGAAGTGCGTCGTTTGGTTCGCTTAACCAGTTTGACGGGTGCTCTCCGCTCAGGTAGTATTGCAGTAATTGTGGTTAACATCTTTTGGCATTGAATTCAATTTGAATGAGAATTTATTCGGAAACATAGATCTGACACAAACACAGGTCTGACACATCGCTTCTCAAAAAACAGTGTTATTAGGAATTATGAATTACGCCCTTCACTGTTGCTGTCAATGACTTTTTCATTCGTGTTTTGGCCTAATTTTTACAAAAAAATTCTCCAAAACTTATAAATAAATTTTAGTTTAACACAAATACTATCCGTTTGTAACGATAGCTATAAATTCAATCAATTCGGTCACCTCTTTATCAGAAGTTGGCCTCAGGTTAACCGTTAACTTATACCTGTCAGTTGATATATACACCTTTGTGAACAAGAATTTGTATCATGGTCCTTTATATACACAAACGATGAAATTAGACACGAAATCGAGTTATTCCATACAAAACAGTTTGATTTGCAATCATTTAAGATAAGTATCGCGTGTCAGCACTAATCCATATAATTATTGGCCCAAACAATGAACAAAGCGTGTAATGTCATCTTGGTAAACGTGATATATATTGTTTGATAAAATTTCCTTGCTCAATTCAGGAAAATTCAGTGAACAGAATAAGTGGTTAAATAAATAATTTCTATTTTATAAGTTATGAAAAGTTAAGTTTATTATTGTTAATACATTAAAGTCCAGTTTATTGGAGTCTTATATATTGTATAATAGATTGTATAAATGCAATCAACACTTAAGGCTTTTAATTTAGGAAGTCTAGAACCAGTCATTTGCATTTCGGATAACACAACTATATTCCCCCCTCTGGCCATCACTGACTTTTAAGTTGTGGAAACTATTTAATTAAATTTATAAACAATAAAAATGTAATTATTTTATATTTTTTCCAAAAAGATATTAAACCTTTGAAAGAGTGCCGATGGGTCTTAAGGGGGGAACTAAGGGGGGATTTAAGGCAATACCCTCAACATTAGTCATTAATTTTAAGTAATAATTTTGTGATAAAAAGTTTTGTCAATAATATATCGAATATAAGTGACAATCATTTGTGTCGTATTTGATTATATAAACTCATATTTTTATCCTACTTTTAGGATATGTTATTTGTTATTAGCAAGTACATTAAACTTATTTATATCACTATATCGGAATACACATATACATGTATATTACTTTTTTTGAATGAGCAAGGAGAGTATTTATTAAAAAAAAGTTATAATATATAAATTGAACTTTTCTTTTGATAACTTAAACTTAAAGCAAACAAAATGAAACAATAAAACTTTGTGAAGAGTTTTGTCTTGGTAAATAATGAAATGACTTATTTAAAAATAGTCCTTGGTAAATAAAATCAATAAATTTAACATATATTTTGCTTGATTTGAATTATTTGATATAAACTAAACCTTGAAAATAAGTTAAAAGATTAAAACAAATTCTATCTTAAATTAAAATTATGATTGATATCAACTTTTCGTTGTAATCCACTGATAATCTATTCTTAAGGCTAACAGATTGACATCACTTAACACTTTACAAATAATATAAATAACTTATTAAAAATTGCCTTGCTAAGTAATGGTAATGTTCATCTAAAAGTCTGGTATTATAAACTGAAAACAATAAATAATCGGTAAAATGTGGTATAAATTCAATGCATATCTATTATTGAAAATTATTTTAAGGGATTAAAGAATAAATTAGAGAAAATCTATCAATAAATACAAGTTTAGGGAAGAGCTTAACATTCATTATATTATGTATCGATTGTTGGAAATTCACTCAAATATCTCTTGAATTCATTCGTATTTTATCCGATGTTTTAAAAGATAAAACTTTGATTGAAATAAGTATTTCTTATTTCAATAATAAACTTATATTAAAGGAAAGTTTTACCTTTTAAGTGATTTATAACTTAGTTAGTAATTTATCATCTAGTAAATTTTGTCACTAATTTAGTTATTAACTGCAATAAAGGAGTTTCCCAAAAATCTATTAAATAATTTCATTTTTGAGTGAGAAAAACAAGAAATTATTCAAGCAAGCATATTTTAAGTGAGTTTTTACAAAAATATCACGTTCATTTTATTGAGAAATTTCATATAACATTTTGTTAACAAATACTAATTTTTTTCGTCAGAAACCGATCAGAAATAAAGTTTTGTTTTAATATAAAAAGTGATTAAACTTAAAACCAAATCTATTACTAATAATTGACTCTAAAATAATCAATAATAATCTAAAATAATCTTGGAAAATTATTGACAAATGAACTTTCAAAAGAGAATTAAGTTTTATTATCATTTGGTTTATTAAATAGAGGGGTATTTCAGTAATTTTTCCAGTGATTTGTTTGACGTAATTTCCAGTAATTTAGTGAAAAACATCTGATTTGAGTGTCTGTATGTCTGTTGCCATACAATTGCCATTCAATTGAGAGATATTTTTTGCCTTACATTCAACACAAGTGTATATCAATTATATATATTTGTTTGCATCGAATCCACAAATGAAGAGACAATCAGTCAATTAGTTTATTATTTTCTTTAATATTTGTTGGGCGAAGACTGGGAACAGACCAATGAAAAGACAATGTCTTCGGGAGGAGTCGGAGAAAAGATTATCAAATTTTTGGGCTTTAAATCCAATTCGAGTTCATCGCAGAGTTGTGTCGGTCAGAGCTGTCAACTGAGTCACGACCATCAAAACGGATCGACACCACAGACCAGCTCTTCGTCAAAACAGGACATACATATAGAGTATGAACTGACAAACGACCAAAAGAATGATTTATGCCGTAAATCGTCGATCAATACAAGACTTAAGTCCATCAAAGAGTTGGAAGAATTGATTGAATGCCAGCGTTTAGTCGATTATTCCGTTAAGTTTATTCTCACCGAAACATCAGATCTGTTGGATGAGAATCAGCCCAAAGATGTCCGACATATTGTCTGGAATTTCTATAAGTGTTTGATTAGTGGTCGCACAGAAAGACTCACAGAATTGCGGCCCATCTTTTGGAATATGATTTCGGGAAAAGACGCCAACGATGAAGACATACCTTTAAGACTGAAACTTCTTATAGCACTTACAGACAACGGAAGACATATGGAAGGCTTTGAGGTTAGAGTGGGTCCACTCATCATTGAATGGTTCGACAAAATCTCAAAAAACTTTCAGCGAGTGATCACAGAATATCTGACGCTTTTAATTAATGTAATTAAATCTAACTCTTCATATATGGATCAAAAAACAATGGCTGAGATCATAGACGGGATCTATTCATTAACTAAAGTACTGACAAAAAATGAACTTTTGTTATGTTATCAGACATTTGATGCCATTGTTTGCTATTCAATGATTCCATCGATATCTTTGACTAATTTGGTTATAGTTTTGTGTAAAGGAGTTTACTCTTTATCTTTGAATGAGATTTGTGTCAAAACTATGCGAAACGTTTTGGTCACATATTTGGGTCACTCCTGTGTCGAAACTTTGCGATACCTTCTGAATGATCAGACAAACCACGACGACACCACTCTATTGGTGGGCGCCATTCATTTCCTCTGTCATTCTTTGTGGGACCAGAAAAGGATTCAGTCTTTGAGACACAGCCCAAATGCAATACTTCCCGCCTTTAAGAGTGCCCTTCAATGCAGAAATCCATCGGTGGCTCTCGAAGTCTCGTCCTCTTTGATCTGTTTAATTGAAAATCGAAGAAATACTTTAAGTGATCACTCCTGGGATCTCATGTTTGATATCTGCGATGAGATTATATCCAATTTTGATATTTGCGCTGAAAATTCTGGACACGAATACAATAATAAATTCCATAAGTTTTTAGATATCATTGAAGAACTTAATGATAAGAAAGAGTTTTTCGGTGATACTAATAGACTCTTCAATATTCTGGAAAAGTGTTCTCTCTATCGATCTGTTAGTAAATGTTATTTCTATTTAATTTAATTTTTTATTAACCAAATATTTGTTTGGATTTTAGGAACAGTCGGGCAGACGTCTCATTAAATATAGGGCACAGAATATTAATCCAACTAAAGAGCAATGGATCGACTCATTAAAGTATTTGATGGAAACCTATTATAAAAAGGAAAATCGGACGTTTCAAAGGATTCAAGCCTTGGATATTTTAAGCGATTTTGTGCGGAACTACCGGTATATCCATGAGGTTTGTGTTCATTCCTTTTAAATTTTTCTTTATTTTTCGTTTAATTTTACGATTAGACGTTAAATGAAATGTTTCACAAAAATAAAATGAAAAATAAATCAAACATTCATTGTTTGAATTCTGTGGTTTTGGCACAGAATTGAACACATTTTTACTTTAGAATAGAGATGTAAAACAAAAAAACAGAAAACAATTTCACAGTAAATAACTCTTCACTCATCTCTTGTCAGCCCTTATTCTCCTTCAGTTTTTTTCTTATGACAAAACTTTTTAAAACAAAACATAATTTTGTTTAAAATAGAATTTTGATTAAATTTAACGATTTTTTTCTAATTTTAAACTAAAAGTTATAATTATTTTTTAGGAAATATTATTCGATTCAATAGTAATTCCATATTTAAATAACATCTCTGATGACTCTGACATCGAGTGTCGCCAAAGAGCTGTTCAATTGGTCGTAGATTTCGCTAAAGATAGCATTAGTGCCAAAAGATGTTTGGAATTACTGGATATAATCGATAGAGTGAGACAATCGGTATTTACTTCTTTTAAAATAAAGTCTCTCCTCTTTAAATAGGTTTGCAAACGACCGTTTGATCCTTCGTTTAGTGCGGGTAATAAATGCAATATTCCGAGTGATAACGACATTATTGACGCTAAAATTGCGATTAAAGGATTGATCGCTATTTTTAAGAGTAAATTATTTACGATTCCCGGTTTGATAGCTATTCAGGCGTTCAAAATAATCGTTAGTCATCTGTCAGCTCATTATAATTGTGTTGACTATAATCAAAGTGTCGGACAAATTGGTTCTGTTGTCAAACAGGAAATTTTCGAACTCCTGCTTAGCATTCGGGCCAACTCTAGCGGACAAATCGGAGTCTTTAGTCGAACTCATAAAACAGAGAACACTCCGAAACACAGTCTCTTTATAGTCTGCGAACGGATCCAAATGAGTCCCAACACCAGTACCTCTTCCTCTCCAGTCGTAAGCGCCACAACAACTCCACAAATAGGAAACCCTATGTCACCGCCACCCAGTCCAATATTACATTCTTCAGTCAATTCCAATAATTTGTGGACCCTTTCCTTTCAAGAGTTTTTTCGAGTCTTAAATATTTGTTTAAAAAACGAAAAGGATTGGACTGTCCTTAAGCTAGTGTTAAACGCTTTGCCAAAATTCTTCAAAAACAAAGCCATTCTATTGTCTGGCGGTTCAACAGTTGCCATCGATTTGTGTACTTCTCTCTGCTCTCTCGTAAGCCTTCAAAATATAATTATATTCTAAATTATAATTTCTTAATCACATTAACAGATCAATGATATGCCAACGAAAATGATTCTCCCAAACGAACAAAAGCTTTTAAAAGCGGACTTCCAGTCTTTCGTCTATCCATCGCTTTCAGCAATGGTTGGCTATCAAAGTGAACTAGAATTTAGACAACAAGTAATTTAAGTTTAGAATATTTTTTATTTAAAACTAATATTTGGTTTTTTCAAAAAAAGTGCCAAATTATTAAATGTTTGCAAAATGGTTTGGTTTCGGTTTCCGGAAAGACAAGTGTTTTACGTCAATGTATTCTTTCGCTGACTATCTGTGCCGTTGAAATGCAAGATGCAATGACAAAGTGTTTGCCTGAAACGCTTCTCAGTCTTTCAAAAATATCCGCAACCGTTCCCCTATCGATACCTAAACTGGAATTCCTTTCGAGTATATATTTTCAATTATTTTTGACGACAATTTAAATATAATTTCCTTTTAGATGTTATTCTTTTTCCACGTCTTTATCAAAGCTTTACAATGGATCAGTATATGAGTGTGTTTGCCATAGCCCTCCCATATACTAACCCTTTCAAGTATGTCAATCCGTTTATTTTTCTTAGTTTAGTTTTTAATTTTATTTATTTATAGATTCAACGAATATACGGTAGCGTTGGCTCACAGAGTGATTGCCATTTGGTTCTTAAAATGTCGGCTCCCGTGCCGTAAATCAATAGTTCCCTACATTATTAAAGTATTTAATTCTGAGATTAATTTTGATACAAAATTAACACCTCTTTTCTTAAAGGGTTTACAAACTAACGTAATTCAAGAAGAACTGAATCATTCGAACCTCTTTTCCGATGCACAACGACTTCGAAGCAGTAGTTTAAATAACGATCAGAATATTAACCACAAAAAGTTAGAATTTTTCCTTAGATTTGGTTTAAATTTAATATTTTGTTTTTTTATATCTTTGTTTTGTCCTGTTTTTGGTTTTCAATTCTTACCCAAGACTGGAGGCGCGCCTGTCGTTGCAGTCATCCCCTCCACCTCTGCCCTCAACGCCCCATTCATCGCACTCACACTTTTCATTTTCCTTTAGCAGTGATCCAAATTCCCCTCAAATGGCGAATATCAATGAGAATGAATCACAAGAATTCCGACACGAATTGGTGGAAACCTGTATGGATATGTTGGCGTCCTATACCTTCGGTATGTGTTCTACAGTTCCATTCAAGACACCAATGGTCGAACCACTTCTCGATCGTTCCAAAAGTGAGACGTGGATTGTCGGTCATAAGTTGATAACAATCACAACAAGTGGTTGCGGTTCGCGGGCCGTCTCTAACGGATTGTGTGAAAAATGTCTGAATATGTGCCGAAACGATGAAAACAACGACGCTTTCACTGAAGACACTCAAACTAATAACGATGTCTTTCAATCATCCTTTGAATCTAAGAGCAGATCCACTTCAAACGCTTCATCTGAAAGCGATAAAAACTCCTCTCGAAGACGTCATCAGTCAGAGATTGGACACATTCTTCGTCCGCAGTCCAATCGTTTGCAAACCGGCGCTTATGACGACTCGTATTTAAAACCATATCTACAAAAAGGAAATTCATTTCCAATCAATAAAACAACGCTTTGCAGCTGTTGGTGTCAGGGATGGGCAGAAATTATGATTCGAAGACCGACTGGTGTCAGCTCTTGGATTCTTCGCCTTCAAAATTCTTTAGGAAATTTTCCATATTCTTCGTCACCGCCCGACGAATTGCCGGACTTAACATCGCTTTTAAGACCGAACAGAACTCGTGAGCCCTCGGCTGAACCGATGGCCGACAGTCAGGACGATAGCAAACAAAGCAGTTTAGAATTCAATGAAACAGAAAATGATGTGTTCACTCGTATAGCAGCCAATTCAAGTCCACAAACGGACGACTCAACAAATCCTTTGGTCCATCCGTTTAGTAATCAAAATGAATCTGAAAATCCATACACTTTTAAACCGGTTGAGTCACCTTTAGCTCATCCTTTAAGAACGAGTCCTTTCCAACCAGTGGCACATCTTTCTAGAGCCCAATCGTTTGGCAGTAAAATTAGGTCTGACTTTAGAACAAGACTTTTAGACAGAAAAGAATTTCGAAGTAATGATTTGGAGTCGAATATTGAATTTTCGTCTCAAAAACACTTCTCGAGAGAGAATTCCGGCGAAAAGTCTCCGAATTCAAAACATCCGCTGCGAAACAAAAATGAAGCCGAATCTATGACCGGTCCCAGAGATCGGGTGCACACTATTTCTGTGATGAGTCCCGTAAATCTTAATAGAAGACTCAGTCGAGACGTCGAGTCCTCCTACTCTTTCCCAAAATCGAGTGGTTTGTGTCCAAAGTTTGTATTCCTTCAGCTCTTCTATAACTCTATGATTGAGGATAAATGTCCTGAAATTCGTTGTAATAAAGATTTTGAAACTCACGATAAAACAAAACCAATACTTTTGCCTAAAATCGATACAATTGAACGTTCGCTTAAAAATTTGGATCGAATCACTCCATACGAAACCCATAAAATAGGAGTCTTATATGTAGGACCCGATCAGGCAAAAGACAAAACTGCCATTTGGTCCAATCCTTTTGGTTCTTTGCGTTACATCCAATTTTTGAGAGGTTTGGGAAAAATGATTCGTTTAGAAGACGCTGACTCTCAAGTGTCATATGTTGGAGGACTTGATGTTAAGGGACAGGACGGCAAATATGCGATCGCGTGGGAGGATAACCTCATACAAGTAATCTTTCACATCGCAACTCTTATGCCGACCAAAATAGAAACCGACCCCTACTGTAATAACAAGAAAAGACATATCGGAAATGATTTCGTTTGTATTGTTTATAACGAGAGCGGATCGACAGTCAATTTACAAACCATTAAAGTTAAGACTTTTTATGTTTTCAATTATTTAATGCAAATTCTTAACTGATTTGTAGGGCGACGGACAGTTCATTCAAGCGATTGTAGTCATAACTCCATATGAATATAACAGTAATTTAGTTATGATTCAGGCAAAAGACGGTAACCATTAATTAAATTGAGTCAAACCATCGCTTATTATTGATTTTCTTTAGATTTCTTGGATCTGATCGGACACTACGATTCGCAAATGCTTTCAGATAACGCTCTCCCGGTTTATGTCAGACAATTGGCACTTCACGCAAATGTAAGTTTTGCCAAACACAGAGTTGAGTTCAAAATTAACAAATGGCTTATATGACAGTTGGGGTCAATGGTATACAGCGCCCAATCGGCCACAACTACTCAGATACAACACGTCTCCAATTGGGTTCAAAGATTAAAACAAATTAAGCGAATTCGAAAGCGAGTGACTAATAGTTCGGCCACCGATTCGTTAACAAGATTTCCATCAAATGAGACAAATGAAGACAACTCTGGAGTCAATCCACAAACGGGTGATATTAAATCGCAATACATTTTTCCTGATTTTAATGATTATTCTTAAGATTCAAAAAGAATTCAATTATTTGTTATAAAAAAAGGAAAACTTATAATAATTTTATTGTCTTATTATTAAAGTCGTAATATTTTTAACTTTTTGGTCATTTAATGTCGAATTGAGATCTTATGGCTGTAATCTTTGATAAACCCATCCCTGTTCTCCTGTTTTCATGAGATTTTCGTCAATCTTCTCATTATCTGATAATTTAAAGAATTTGATCCTATCGTGAAGTCTATCTGTTTGTCCGGACCAGAATTCAAAGACTTCGGGAATAATTCGAAAACCGCCCCAAAAATCTGGTTTTGGCACTCGATCTGCAAATTTGAGTTCTTCCTGTTTATAGCTCTCCATTAATTTAATACGACTCTCAATGGGCCGACTCTGTTGACTAACCCGTGCAGCAATTTGACTGGCCCGGGGCCTTTGAAAGAAGTATTCTTCTGATTCTTCATTAGTTGTCTTTTCAACTTTGCCTTCGATGCGGACCTGTCTGTTGAAGACATCCCAATAGAAGAGAAGCTGTGCCTTTGGGTTCTCTATCTTTTATTTAATGATTTAATGATAAATATATTATTAATCAAATAATGATTTGTTGTCTATTAGTTACCATTTCCTGTGATTTACGGCTCTCATAATTTGTAAATATTTTGAAACCCTCTTCTATTCCATATCCTTTTAAGAGAACCATTCGCGCTGAGGGCCCACCGTTTCTAAGCAATCATCAAATAATTTATATAAACACAAGTTTGAGATAATTTCTATAATTACTTATCACTTGTGGCCAAACAGACGGCATTCGGTTCGTATATTTTACCGGAAGTCTTCACTTCTTCGAACCAAATGTGAAAAAGATTAAATGGATTAGTTGTGGGAATACTCTCCTCCAGAAGTCTTTGTGAGTCTCCACCGGAACCATAGGGTTTGCGCATCGCTTTTTAAATTTATTTAATTTTAATTTAGTCTAAATTTTAAATGAATTACCGCTCAAATCGGCCGAAAGAGTAGTCATATTGAATGTAAAGGAATGTAAAGATATGTCTCTCAGTTTTCTGCAAATAATAGAATCGACAGCTCTTTTCATATCATAATTATTGATATGTTTTGAGTAAAATTAATTTCTTTCGACAAATAATTCAATAAACAAATGATAAGAAATTGATTAAAACTGAAGTGAAAAAGTGTTTCCTTTAAAACTTTTCATATGAGGCGATATTTTCTCATAACAATGTTATGTGACATAACTTGTATTTTAAAATTTATTACATTTCGTAGTTTTATTTCTCATATGTTTTCAAAGTTGAGTTCAATAAAGTGTATTGAAATTGAATTTATAGACAACTCTACCATCTGATGATGAGAGAGGTAACCACTGGTTCAGAGATACCCTCCAGAGTTCGACATAATTCGAGTTTATAACCATTTGAAGACTCACTCCATATAAAGTAAGTCTTGTTTTAGAGGCTGTGTTTTGGGTTCGCCTTAAAAATCTCGGCTTAATTTCAAGCATTAGTTGACTGCCTCTCATATGTACTGCTTTTTTGCATAACTTTTCAAAACACAAACATTCACTTCAGTGCCCATAAACTCATGATTTGATACTATAATTAATTTAATTTAATTCAATTGTTTTAGACTTAAATTAAATTTTATTTCGAAATTTTGTTAATTAATATCAATACTCGTCATAAGCGATGATTTTTTTGGTCAAAACTATTGTCTAATTTATTTAATTTGAAATGTTTTGAACATCTGTTTGACTCATCCCTACCATAAACTCCTTATAATTTGTTTCTTCACTTCTCTTCGCAATTGAATCTCAATATTATTAATGTTTGGTAAGTATTTACTGTTAAAACTTTTAAATATTTGATTAGATTTTCTGATACTTTTTTGTTTATCCCTTAAATGTTTTAATCAATTTTCACATCAAATCTTTGTTTGAATTCAGTGTTTTATAGTTTGTGATAATCTGTGAAAAGTTATAATCAATTTATTTATGGATTGTTTTTAGCCTTTTTTGACACTTCATATGAATGGCTATAATTGAAACGAATATAAAAAACTAATTATTAGTTTCGATAAATACTCCGATTATTTGATAAACACTTAGTTTTCATCCCTTACTATGAAAGGCTTCACTATTGAACGGATCATTTAACTCATAATATCATATATCTATCAAATTTAAGCACAGATTTTGCCTCAAAAGTAAACTCCGATTAATTGTTTTACTTTTTTTTTTGTATAACAAACTAATGAAGCGCTTCATTACTACTCATATTCTGTTTAATTATGTCTCGGATTTCCATTAGTTTTATATTTTCATTATTTATTCAAATAATGTATTCATTTATTTATTTATGGATTTTAAACTTAATTCACCGGAAATTAAAAGGAATAATGTTTGAGTAAGATGAGCAAGTTCAATTATGGTTTTTAACTCATTAAAGTTCTCGTTTTAAAAAATAGACCACAAAATTAATTTTGTTTTAAAACAACAAAAACCTCATTCTTTGGGTCACAAAACGATACTATTTTTAAAAACCGCGTTTTGTTCCTAAAATTTAAATTTGGTTTTGTTGGCACTCTTTGG
Organism: Galumna obvia; assembly: GCA_034695785.1. Lineage (NCBI taxonomy): Eukaryota > Metazoa > Arthropoda > Arachnida > Sarcoptiformes > Galumnidae > Galumna > Galumna obvia. Next base: position 23,164 of record JAQFZM010000524.1, read on the forward strand.
CACAAACTCTTTGTTTCACTTATGTTTTGTCGCCAAAAGATTTGAAGAGCCGTTAAAATGTGTCGAAAGAGTTATCAAAACATAATTTTTGACCAAAAATATAGTCTAAAGTCTAAGGAAGTGAACATTTGCGCGAAATATGGACTCATCTCTGATTCTCATTCGCAGTTCTATTGGGTCACAGATTCTGTTGGCTTTCACTCTATTGAAGCCCAAAAGCCATTAACCTTAACCCTCACATTAGTCGATCCCTCCTCTCATCGCTCCGTCAGTTCTCTTCAATCTTTACAGTCTTTACAGTCATTGCAATAAAATTTTCAAAAGAAATTCTGATATTTGTTTAGAGAAAACATTTGCGAAGAAAGCCGTCCAAACAAAACAGTTTCCAACCATTTATTAACTCCTTTTCGACTCATTCTTTGAATTGAAATTTGTTTTATTTCGTGAACTTTATTGGATCTGACCTGAGATTTAGCACAGAATTAATGAGATTAAAATAAATGTATTTTATCGTAGAATTATGTAAATGTCTCAACAAAAGCAACAAAACGAGACACCAACCCATCCAAATAGAGTCTGTGCCCACTAAATGCTTTACTACTCTTTCTATGACTCAATCAGATTTCCGGTGAAATAAAACTATTTTCTTATTTAGAAATTCTTTATAAACTTATTTCAAATAAATGTATTAAAATCTGGTTTTATTTACAGGAAATTCGACTCAAATTCTTCGAAACTTCTTTTTCATCAAAATTTATGATTTCATGAGTTTATCGAAAATTAATAATTAATATAATAAACACTTTTATAGAAATAAATTATATAAAAATGAAAACTTTGTACACTTTAGTCATATTGTTATACCTAATCACTGCCACATTATCTCAAAGTAAGTACTCATCCATTGACTATCTTTTCATTCAGTCAATCATTTCTTTTATTGCAATGAAAGCGGAAATTCTTTCAAAAAAGTTTCCGTCAATAGTATTGTCTGTCAATCAAATCATTTATTGATTTTTATTTCATTGAAAAACAGTAAAAAATGAAGATTTAAATAGCAATCCGTGCACTTCCAAAGAGACATGTAGTGAATGTATAACTGCCAGCCCTCAGTGCGGTTGGTGTATGAAGAGGGGTAACTTTAGTTACCATAGATGTGATTATATAAACCGATTGTCAGATCACGGCTGCTATGACTCAATATTTTTTCCCGGACCCACTTTTACTCCAATTCTCAACGAAGAGCTTTCAAACAAAACCTCTGAAGACAGTGATCCCATTCAAATGAGGCCACAAAGAGTACACTTACGGTTGAGACCAAACCTTCCGTACAGCGTTCACATAACATTCAAACAGGCACTCGACTATCCGGTAGACCTCTACTATCTCATGGATTTGTCCAAATCAATGGAAGACGATAAGGAAAAATTGGCTCAATTGGGGAACCAATTGGCTCTCAATATGAGGAAAATCACTTCTAATTTCAGACTCGGATTTGGGTCTTTCGTTGATAAGGTTGTAATGCCTTATGTCAGTACTGTTAGGGAAAAGTATGACATTCTTTAAATCACTTTATTATTATTGAATTTAATTTTTTATTATTTAATTTTGTTTGAGTATAGACTGGACGAGCCCTGCACTGGTTGTGCCGCTCCCTATGGTTTTAGAAATCATATGAAATTAGACACTGACGCCAATGAATTCGTCAATAAAGTGACCGCCACTCGAATATCGGGTAATTTGGACGCACCTGAAGGTGGTTTCGATGCTATTATGCAGGCAATTGTTTGCAAGAATGAAATCGGTTGGAGGGATAAATCAAGAAAAATGTTAGTCTTTTCCACTGATTCCGGTTTCCATTACGCCGGAGACGGAAAGTTAGGCGGAATCGTAAAGCCTAATGACGGAGACTGTCATTTAGACAGATCTGGTCTCTACACAGAGAGCACAACTCAAGATTATCCTTCAATCAGTCAAATTAACCATAAAGTAAAGGAACATCACGTGAATGTCATATTTGCAGTCACGTCAAATCAGTTTAATATATACCAACAATTGGCTGAAGGACACAATCCTTTAATAGAAGGCTGTACTGCAGGAAAACTCGAAAATGATTCTTCAAATGTCGTAGAATTGATTGAAAAGGAATATTTGAAGATCACGTCTGCCGTCGAATTGAAAGATAACGCAACCGATAACGTGAAGATTACTTACTTTTCTTCATGTCTTCACGGAAGACGAGAGGAGACAAAGATCTGTAAAGGACTTCGAGTGGGCGATAGCGTCACTTTTGAGGCTAAAATAGAGGTTACGTCGTGTCCGAGAAATCCTAATGAATGGAATCAAACAATACAAATATACCCTGTTGGTCTCAATGACGCACTTCTCATTGATTTAGAAATGATATGTGAATGTGATTGTGAAAAACCATGGAATGAACAGCCAAACAGTCCTTCTTGTGAGGGAAGGGGTACTTATGAATGCGGTATCTGTTCCTGTTATGGCAACTATTATGGCCGTCGTTGTGAGTGCGACGCCAAAGACGCAAATCCTGCGGAAGAGGAACAGTCATGTATTCGAGGCAATGATACCAAAGTATGTTCTGGAAGAGGAGCATGCAGGTTTGTTTACATTTCTTCACTTATTTTATTTAATTTATTAAATTCGTTTATTTGGTAGATGTGGTGAATGTGAGTGCTATAAAAGGGAAGCACCGGAAGAAGTGACGGGAAAATACTGTGAATGCGATAATTTTAGTTGCGATCGTTATGACGGGAAAGTGTGCAGTGGTCCGGACCATGGACAGTGTGTTTGCGGTAACTGTATCTGCAACGATGACTGGTCAGGACCTGATTGTGCTTGTAAAAAGTCAAACACCGATTGTATTGACCCGAACACCAAAAAAGAGTGCAATGGAAGAGGAATATGCGAATGTGGTATTTGTAAATGTGTGGCTCAGGGAGAGGAACAATACACCGGACAATATTGTGAGGACTGTCCCACCTGTAAATCTCAGTGCGAGACATACAAAGAATGTGTTCAGTGTCGTATCCATCAGAGCGGACCACTGGATGAGGAGGCGTGCAATCGATGCAGTATTAACCCAATCGGAACGTCAGAGTTTGACATTCAAGAGGGGGAACAGCTCTGTGTCTTCATTGATGACGACGACTGCAAATTCCAATTCAAATACAAATACGATGAAAACGATGATCTCATTTATGTGATCGCACAGAACACTAAGGACTGTCCCGAACCGGTCGATGTGTTGGCAATAGTTATCGGTGTAATCGTTGGTATCGTTTTGATCGGTTTGGCGCTACTCCTCATTTGGAAATTATTGACAACTATTCACGACAGAAGAGAGTTCGCTAAGTTTGAAAAGGAGAGAATGATGGCTAAGTGGGACACTGTATGTATCGGTGCTATCATTGGCATCAAAACCCCATCAAATGTCTCAAAATTGTTACTAATTTTATCTCAAATTTTGTTTTGATAGGGAGAGAACCCAATATTTAAGCAAGCTACTACTACTTTCAAGAACCCTACTTATGGCGGCAAACAGTGATACCGTTCCTCGAAATTAGTTCATCAAATAATCTCAAAAACAAATTAATATTTTTTTTTCGTTTCAAAATGAGTTCTTTTTGCGATAATTCGACTGAAATTATTTTTTGACAATTTTTCTGTGTTTTTGTGTAAAAGACTTACTTTTAATCGATTGGAGGACTTCTTAACCATTGGTTTGAAAAATATATTAAATATTTAGTGAAATGTCTTTTTTTGTGACGAACTTAACAATTGTGTGAAACAAATGGAAGAAAATCCAACAAAAACACAACGAATTTGCCTTAAAAAACAAATGACTGAATCTGTCCTAAAAATTAGACTAAAATTAACGACTTGTGCCAAATCAAAGACTGGAATACGAGCACAGAATTTGTTTTCATTCCCAGAATAACATTAATGTCATTGAGTTTGAGAACAGTCTTTTCAATAAATGAATTTTACAACAAAATTATATTAAACTTTGAATTAAGTCTTCGTTTTAGTGACAAATATTGTTATTTAAGATAATATACATTAATTTCATTGAAATTCATTTAATTTAATATAATTTTTTTCGAACTTTTCTTTTTGTATGAGTTTTCTCTCACTTTTAGTCTTTTAATAACCAAAACCTCCAAAAACTGTGCAATTAATCAAATTTTATTATTTTTTGAGTAAATCATAAATATATTCATTAAATGATTCGTTGTTCAGATAATACTAATCATAATTATATTAAAATCTTTACAAAAGAAAACTAATTAAACAATTTGTATAACTTATACGAAGTATTACTTAACTTATGACTATTCGCTTATATTATATATAAAATGAATTTTTGAATAAATTTTAAATTTTCAAAAGTTATGAGAAGTGTCTATAGATTTCTCAATATTTTCCGATTCAGAAGACATTCTCTATATATGATTGAATGGTTTGACAAAAACCATATCTCTTATAGTAAGTCATTGAATATAATGATATTTTGGGTGTTTTCTCCCAAAATGTGAACATCTTCTCGTGGACTGCACTCCACCCCAGCCTCACATCAATTACTTTTTTCCGAAGTCAATAATACCCACAATTTAATTATGTAAATGCAGTCAACTTCTGTTATGGTTATTATCCCCAAAATATAAAATAAAAACAATAAGTCTTTGTTTTAATCAAAATTTTCAAATAAATATTGGCTTTTGTTTTGTTTTGTCATTTTTTTAATCAAAATTTTTTTCTCTCTTTTTGTGATAAAAATCCAAAAAAATTTAGAGCAGAAAATCGAGTCGTAATCGAAGTGCAAATAAAATGTTTTTGTGGCCCAACTTTTATCACTATTTCATGACTTCTTTTCTGCCGAAAGACAATGAATTAAACAGAGATTTTTGGTGAACACCTGCTCTTTGTTTGAAGAGCAAAACACAATCGTCTGATTTTGAGGCATTATTTCACTTTTCTTTGGATTTATGACTGAAATCATAAATGAAAACATTTGTCTTTTGACACTCGACTCAAACCTGACTTTCATTCATAATTCAGATTAAATTCTTTTTGTGATTTGAATCCAAACAAATTGAATTTCTGTTCTGACAAAATACGAATGATTTTAAAAATGACCAACATCACTTTCAGGTGTACTAAAGCTGGATAAATCATTTAGACATTCATAAAAATAGAAGAATAAAAAGGAATACAAATTATTGAAAACTCAGAATTAATACAATTACAGTAGACTCTCCCAGTTGTGACTCTCTGAGTTATGAAACTCCCAGATATGAACAAAATGACCATGCATTTGCTAATTCACATCTCAGAGAGTGCACTGTATTGAAAATTAGTAATTAATTAGAATGACCAACCCTACTTGATTTTGTCTATCATTGTCAGAGTCCTTGATATTAGTAATGAGGATATGAAAGAGTAGAGTCCGAAAGAGTTAGAATTTTCAAATCCCTTCCCTTAAAAAATAACTTGCATTCCCTCCCCTTCGCTTTCCCTTGGACAAATTTCCAAGGGATTCCCTTAAAATTCCCTATGTTAAAATTTGATTGAAAATTCCCTCAAATTGTTATTAAAATGATGAAATTAAATATACAATTAATGTAAATTAAAATTTAAGGGAATTTAATTTATGAATAACAAGTGATTACTGTTAATATAAAGTCTTCGGCACTAAAATTTCAATACCAATGATAAAATAGTAGTCGATTTTATCATTAATTTAATAGTAAATTTGTATTTTAGGTGAAATTTAAACTTATTTTATATAATATATCTATTATAAGGGAATCTTAAGATAATTTAAAAATTAAAAGGGATTCCCTTCCCTTCCCTTGGGTTGAAAAACTTATTCCATTTCCCTTGAAATTCCCTTGAAGGGAAAGGGAATCCCTTATTCCCTTAACGGGAAGGGATTCCCTTTTCGGAGTATAGTATGTTTAAAAGACATAGGTATTCATAACAGAAGAGTTCATAACAGAGGAGTTATATGGTAAAAAATTTATTAAAAAGTATTAAGTTTCTTTAATATAAATAATTTTCTAAAAATATAATACTTTACTTAATATTAATAATAATTTAGGATAAAGTCAGGGATGGCCATGGTCAACTTGACAGGGGGGGAATTGCTATTTTTGGCTACTTTTTTGGCGACAGGGGGGGTATAAGGAGGTATTTTCAAAATGGCCGCCGAAGGTAAAATAGGTAGTTTTATAGGTATTTATCGGGATTTTCTTGCATTAATGCATACAATTGACTATTATTTAACGTATTCTATCATATTTGAGCGAAAAAACTGAAATTATTGCAAAAAACAAATTTTTCCAAAATTCTGAAATTTAAAGTAAAAAAATTCAATTTTACAGCTTAAAGATATGCATTAAAAACTATAAATTTGACTTTTTATCAGTTTTTATTATGGTTTATACTGTTTTTCTTATGATTTACAGTTTTTTATTCATTTTTTCTCTTATTATTTACTATTTTACGAATTTTTTCCTCCTATTTTTCTCGCCGATGCCCTGGGGGTGGGGGTATGTCGCCGATCACAGGAGGGTTATTTGGGCTATACCCCCCCCAGATGGCCATCCCTGGATAAAGTTTTAAATTATGTAATAAAACAAAATTACAGTTTTATAAAAATTAATTTATTTAAATTTCGATTTATTTTCCACAACCGTTTGATTACTGTACTTAATTCAATTTTAATATTCTGCCTCAAAACGGCCCGGAATGGAAAATTGTGTAAGAACATTTGAGTGCCTAAAAAAATTCTTTGAATGGTTGCATAATTAAATGATCTTGGCCATTTTCATAAACAAAAAATAGTTGGGTTTAGATATAAAAAAGTCAGACAGTCATTCAGATGCTAATGAAATAAATTATGTGTGGTGATAATTATTTCTTTGATTACAACATAAATTAGCAAGGGTAAAACCAAGGTTAGTAAATTTATTTAAAATAAATATAGTTAAAGAAATTATATTTTAAATTAAGCTTAAAATATGTCCATATATAATGAATTATGGAAAATAACCAGGAAAAGTAAACTGATAGTTAATAAGAATATTTGAGATTTTATTTTTATTTTTGCTATTTAATGTTTCATTTTATTTAATTCAATTAATATTGTTATTATGAATATATAAGTGAATTAAATATTAATTTGAAACTATTATTTAAAAGTTATATTTATTTAGAAAATGTTATTAATATATATTATATCAGTTTTATTGTTATTTGCAAAATGCCAAGCTCAGTTTGATTCGTTATTTAATTCTAGTGATAATGGAAAACCAATTCCTAACCCTTA
>JAQFZM010000525.1:0-30469 GCA_034695785.1 Galumna obvia
TTGGGGAAAGGGTTTGGGGTCGAGATATAGAGGTTATATTAGATATAGAGGTAATTAGATATAGAGGTTTTACTGTACTACTAAGGGTCAGGAAAGGGTTGTTAATTTGTAATTCTCTAAGGGTTCGGGAAGGGTAGAGTCAAGAAAATTTGGAAAAGTTGGAGCTCTATTTGCGACCAACATACATTTGTTAAGTACAAATAATCATATTTTGCTTGTTAATCTACTGTTTGCAATTGGAATCTCGTCATTATTTAATAATTTAATGGTTATATAACTTATTATTTAATGATTAGTTAATACTATCGATTCTTAACTGTAATTTTATGATTAATGTAAGCATAAAAACTAATGACAGTGATCAGAGGGTATAAATTGGTACCCCTTTGAGCACCAAAAAATTCCTCCATAAAAATTAAAATCTAAGCCCTTCTAGTTTCTTTAATTTTGGAGCTAGACCAAAATTCATATTTTGCCCAAATTCTAGAACTAAAATAAATAAATATTTTAAATAAAAATTAAAGCAATTAAAACAATAATTTTGAATTTATTTATAAGTTATAAATTATAACCTGTAAGTTATTATGTGGCCATCGCTGATTAATGAGTTATTAGAGCCAGACTCTGGTCATGGCTTTAATTCAAAAGACAATTCACGAGTCATAACATGTGTTTTATTCCATTAAAATAATTATTTTTTGTTTTTTGGAATCTAATTTCAAAAGTAATTAAATCAGAGTTCAGATCTCTGTTTTAATTCTCTTAGAAGTTCTTGATCAAATTACCTATCTATTTTGTAATTATCCTAGGAGACAGACAAAAACTATTCCATCATTTCATCACATCTACAGAAAAGTTATATCACTAATGAAATAATACATTCTTTCAAAGATTATTATTTAATGATTCCAAGAGCTGTTTATTTGAATCAAAAACCATTTTAAGTTTCAAAGAGAAACTTTTAAATTGAGTTTTGGTATTAACTTGTATATGCAAGCACATTTTATTTATTATTAATATAAATTTGTTAAAATTTTATTTAAATAATTTATTATAAATGATAAATATCAAGAATATTTAAATTATTTATAAGAATTATAAGAATTTTCTTGGTGATTTTCTTAGAAATGTGAATTTCTTTTTTTTGTGCAAAACTTGTACTTAACTTTGGCGATCATGTGCTAGTTCATATGCTTCTGACAATTACGTAACTCTTGTTATTAAAGCATTAGTTCATTGATTCTGTTCTTTGAAAACATAGTCTAATATTTTGATTATTGTCTGAAAATGTCTTAACAAACATTTCAAACACTTTTATGTCTATTATTCAAATAAAGTCTAACAAAGAGACAAATTAGTGTTCACTTCTTTTTAACGAATTCCTTTCAACTGAAACAATATTTGCCCATCGATTCAATAAATTGAAGGTTTGCTCAAATTTCTCAAATCGATATTATTTGCGATTTTCCCGGGAATCGATTTGAAGGGCAACTCTTTTTTTTATACAAGAGTCTAAATATTTCTTATATAATATATAATTGAATTAATTTGAATGAATATAATTGAATTGAATTTATTTCAAATTAAAAAATAGCATAAATATGACCACTGAATAAACAGTGATTTTTAAACAAAATGAGTTTAAGATAAAAAATATGTATTCTTTGAGAGAGATTTTTTAAATACAAAAATACAAAATAGTCTATTATATTACTTCTAAACTATTCCTCTTTTATTAAATATTAGTTAAATAAGTTTTGAGTGAATTTCTACTTAAATTAGAGGATTAAACTTATTTTATTAAAATTAATCCTTAATTTCTGTCGGATTAAACTCAAAATTAGGAATTCAATTAAGTCTGAAAAGAGTTTATTAGAATCCAATACATGTTTAAAGCGGTTCTAATTTCAAAATAATTTCATCGATTATTCCGTTTCTCAAACAATTGAATTCAAAATTAAAGTAATTCTAATATAGAGTTAAATGTAATTCGTTTGGAGTCTATTCGTTTCCCTCACTTTCAGTGTTTAGAAATGGGTTTTGTTTTGTTTTGTTTCGCGATTTTTCGTGGAAAACAAAAATAGTTTTACGCAAAACAGAGATTTAATGTCTTTTGTTTCAAAACTTATATTTCAATAAATGCAAAGTTGATTCACATTTTATATTTCGATAATATTATTCCCATATATTTATCATGGTCAACTACAGACAACAATGACATATACTTTGACACTTATCTCTTAATATTTCACACATTTTAGAGAAATTTTAGAAAACTTCTCCAAAAAAGTCTTTTCTCTACAATTCTTTTAAAAACTTATTTTGAAAATATTTTATTATTTGAATATTGAGACAACAAAAAAGCTTTTCCTTGAAAATATATAAACATAGTCAATTAACTAATTCTTTTAGTGATGTCTTTTCTAATTACTACACTCAAAATTATCTCCAGTTTGAAGAACTACTGAACCATAGATAGTGTTTTGTAAAGAAAATGTTTTTATTGTTATTCCGACATATCTTTTATTGACCTCAAGTATTGTCATCTCGTTTTCTGTTTCACTTAAACTGCTATTCGTTTAAATAACAACTTTAATACCAAAGGGAAAGACAACAAAACGAGAAATAATGTTAAAAGCAATCAATTAATGTCATTCTGGGTCTCAACTCAAACGAAATAAAAAAAAATTGAGAACACTTTCTGCGATCCCTTCCATTAAAGTTTAATTAATTGTGAAATAATACTGTTTTTTAAAATTACAAATAAAAACAATTTTGAAATAATGGTTTAAAATAGTGTTAGCAGTAGTTTTTATGTGAAATAAACTAAACAAGCTAAAAATGGTTATAAAAACTCACCCTTTCGTTGTTATAAATTCTTATTCATTGAATAAACTTTTAAAACATTAAATAATTATTGCAAAGCGATAGACATTGACGCTAACTCTTGTTGAGCGCAAATATGGTCCAACAAATGTAATCTAGCTTAATTTATAAATGTTAAATGTCTGTGTCTACCAATTCATTGCTTTCAAATGAGTAAAAATATATTAAAGTGCAATTAAAAGTAAATTAATATTTTTATAATTAATACTTTGATTTTATTAGTAATAAATTACCTGATATTCAATAAATTTATTCATTTTTGGTAAAATTGTCACTAAAAAAAAGTTAATAAATAAAAAAATAAATTATTGTATTTTATTGATTTATAAAGAATACAAACCTCGAGTGAATATTTGATCAATCCGTCAGTTTTAGGTCACAATTAAGGAATTTAAGAAATTCTTAGACAATTTGTTTTCACTTGTTTTTATTGAACTATTTTTGAAAATCCTATTCAAAAGCTTATCTCATGAACAATGACTTCAGCCATGAGTTACAGTATTTATAAACAGATTTTATTTAAAGATATTTTTCAAATTTTTGTTTTTTTTTAAATTATTTTGAATTAAAGGAAAGAAAATTAACAAAAAAATTCTATAAAAACTAAAATATTTTACTAAAAATGTTATTCATTAGAATAGTTAACCTCTAAATAGTATTAAATTTGATTAAAGTGACCTTGAGTGCCATTAATAGTGCCGCAAATAATATCCAAAGTCAATGTTGTTCTGCAAAGATAAAGTATATTGTTATTCACCCTAAATGTTTTTCTCTGTATTACTTATTGCAAGTTTATTCCTTGTTTATTTCAATGGTATACCAGTAATACCACTCAAAAGTAAATTCGAATATGCTCAATTTGTTAAATTTAGATTTCCTGGTATATTCTTTTCATATCGTAAAACCAATAAAAATGTAATAGAATATAAATTAAATTATTTAATATTAAATTTGACAAAAAAGTTTTATATTGAGAATTGAATGAGCTAGTTTAATTTAATTTGAATAATTAAATTATTTTTAATCTTTCATATAATTTAAACTAGATAATTAATCTTTTAACTTAAATTAAACTGAAAAAACTTAAATAATTATTGACAACATTTTTACTGTATTTTCTTTTGTAAATATAAATCAAATTTTAATAATAGTGTTAACAATAAAACATAAATAAGTAAATGATTATTGTTTTATTTATAAGTAGGCGTAATTATTCCTAGATAAATTCTGGTATTTTACATCCAGTCATGAATTATGAAGTTATCAGAAAATACGTTAAAGGTTTTACTTTTTTTTACTAATTTTTTTAATCGTTGAACTTTAATACCGATTGAAAAATAGTGAAATCCTTTACATAATTTATTCATTAGAGATGAAAATTCACACTTTTTTAGTTTAAATTAGTGTATAAAAAGTAAAACAAAACATTAATATTGAAGATTATATAAATATTTTTAGAAAAATATTTTTAATTATCGATTAAACATAAATCTATTGCGTATTTTTGAATTTATCAAGAATATTTTTTATCAATAATAAAGGATTTTTTGTAAAATTCTATTTATAGAAGTAAAATTCTAGTAATATTGATTTTTAAAAATGAAATAGATCATTTGTCCTACTTTGACAAAAAATCATTTATTGTGTGAAGTATTTTTTGTCTGTTGAATGGGTTTATACTTAAATGGATTTTGAAAAAATATTTTTCATTGAATCAATTATTTCTTTTACTTTATAAGAATAGTTTCTGATTCTAAAACTCAATCCATAACTAACTGTTAATTTTAAACAAAATTTTTTACTAACTTTAGACTTAATATTTTATGAAAATTGAGTTTAAATATCTCTTATTATAAAATAACAAATTTTTGATTTATAATACAATTTATATAATAAAATATCACCAAAAGTAAGACTAAAACCATTATTTAATATATTTAGAAAGACATGATTTATTTACTAATCAATAAATTATTAATAGAAATTATATAAGAGAAAGATATCTTAGATACAGGTATATGGCATATGGCACAGGTATTTTCTCATTTTCATATACACATTTAATATTCTCGTAAAAAATTAACTTATTTTCCATTAGAATTGGATATATTCTTTGTCATTCCTTTGTGAATATTAACACAAATTAAGAGCTAAACAAGAAATTAAATTTAAAATTTGCGAGAAAACCATTTGAGAGCATTACTTATACATTCATTTATTTATAAGCTATTAATCAAACAATAAAACAATGGTTTCATTAAATTTTTAGACTTTTGTTAAATTTTATATGAAATTCAATTAATCTTTTTATTCAAAATTCTAATGAATTCATTAGAGAATAAATCGAAGATATATTCTTTTTTAAGAAATAAAATTTTTAATCAATTGAGCAAGGTACTAACACACCAAACTTTTATTGCTCTCAAAAGGAAACTTATTCTCCAAAACTCTGGAGAATATTAATATTAATCATGGTGGTTTACAAAAAAAAGTTTCAGTCTTAAAACTCAATAAATAATTCTGTATTTTTTGAATATTAGATCAATAGTCGAGAGTTTTATTATTTCCGTATTAATTGTTTGGAAAACTTTATTTTCTAGTATTAATTAAATGATATTTAATACTCTTTAAGATTATGAAAATTATTATAATAAATGTGTCGGATGAAAGTCAAAGTATTTCAATACTACAGTCTGGATCTGTTTTCAATCACTTATTGATAAGCCAATGAATTTTAGAGCCAAAAACTGTTGTTTTATATGAATTTCTTACTTTATTTAAGTAAAAACCGATTTTGATCAATGATTTTCTTGAGTTTATTTAAATTGGATTCTGACTGTATTAGCAATAATTATAGAAATACCATCTCTTTATTCAAATTACCCGACAATCAAAAGGAATCACATTATTCTTGAAGAAGTAATGTCTGTTATAAGTATGAACAAGGCATTTTTTGTAGTATTAAAGTATAATATTTCACTATATTTCAAATGGATTATGAAATCTTATAACAACTTGGTAAAAATATTAATTCTTTATTTTCAGGAAACTAGGTATAAACAGGTTTGTCTTAAGAACATTAAAAGATGTAAAACATTTCTTTTAATGTATGAAACACTTTATTTGTGTCACATTTATATAAACAGTAAAACCATTAATAATTTAAGTAATAATAAACTCATATAAATCTACGATTTGAGTCGAATATAATTTGATTAAAAGTATTTTTTTGTATTTGTTTTGAAAAATAAAAATATGTGAGAAATAAAACATTCATTTGTAATTCATTTATAGACTACATTAGATTCATATCGATTATCGATGAAACCAATGAATAACAATTAATAACTGAAGGTATGATTACATAAAGTTTAGTCGAAATTCAGTTCAGACACTAATTCAATATAAAAAGTAACAATACTTTAAATGATTTTGAGATGGACCTGCTATAAGTAAAGTGTGTGGGTAACTTTTAATATGATGAATACATTTTTAAAAAATAAGTACAGTAAAACTCTACTTATAGTTTAAAGTTCATATTTTTTAATCAATATTTTAAGACTATTTTAACTTTAATTCACAAATTCTTTGGAACTCATAATTCTCTTAAGAAAAAGTTTATCTTAAAATGTTTAATAAATTTAGTGTTCGCCAATTTCTTGAATATCAAAAATAACCCAGAAAGTTTTTAGGAAGTTTCTCAAAAATTTCTCTTTATGGGATTCCCATATTAAAATAAAATACCTAATACCTTTTATGCTTTATATTATTTTATATGGGAATCCAATTCAAACTTAACAATCATACTTATTATTAATAAATTAATATCTTATACAAAGTAAATCTTTAAAGTAATATAAAAAAAGTGTCTCTCTATTATTTTGACAAAAATTTTCCAAGATTATTTATGAAAATTTCGAATAAAAAAAGTAAAACTAAAGATTATATAATGAGTGATATTTAATTAATTATTTTATTTGTTTATTTAATTTATTACTTATTAACTTAATTCATTAGTATTACTTATTATAAATTTATAACAAATTGGATTTATTTCTTTGTAAAATAGTATTTATCGCTTATTTAGGGGCCAAAATTTAATCATTGTGTACATTACATCATTTTTAGTTAAAAATAATGGAAATCCCATTGAATATACAAAATTTCCTTAGAGATATTTTAGTGAGAAATTTCTATAATGTTTCTCATAAAGAATTTCTCAGAAATTTCTGGAGACCCAACACTAAATAAATTACTAATAACTATAAGAGTAATTAAAATATTTTGAAATTTGTTTATTCATTATTTGTATTAAATTGAGTTTAAAATAAATAGAAAAATATTTAAGTTTTTTAATCAGGGATGGCGAAAGAGGGGGGTATTCCGGAATACCCCCCTACGAGGCAAAATTTTCAAAATACCCCCTTAGGAGTTTGGGACCCTTAACATTAGCATCTATGGACAGACACTAGGTCTGTTGGAATTTTTTGGTCTAGAGGGGGTATTTTTGCCAAAATACCCCCCTAGGACTCGATCCTTTCGCCATCCCTGTTTTTAATTTAATAATAAATTTTAAAAAAGTAATAATTATTATATTTTTATTAAAGATTACAAATATTAGAGAATGCTTTATAAGAATTCAATGATAATCAAAACTAATACTTACAAACATTTGTTAGGAAACAAATTAAAACGTTTAGTTTATTGGAGCGCTTCATATATATGTCACAGTAATACAGATTTTATACAATCATATAAATTATAGCCTTTTATTATAGTTATTAAAAATGTTGAAAACACTTCACTAAATGAAGCAAACGATGAAAATATTTATTAATAGAAAATAAAATTTTAGATTCGATTTTCTTAATTAAAACAATGAAATTTCCAACAAAAAATCTCTCCGATTATTTTATAGTAATATTTCATATTTTCATAAGTTTATAATCTTATATTTTGCCATTTCTTAGAAGTAATAAGGTTAGATTTATTCTAGATTAGATATGAAGTATAATTACGATGAAACTATTGATATTTTTTTTGAATATAATTTATTTAATATAACCGAAACTCATTAAGAGATACCACTCGAGTGAAGAGTTTGATTACATAAATAAATTAAAATTTTGTTTTATTACTTAAAGAAGAGACAATTAAACGAATGAATAAATAATCTTGACCATTTTAATGATCTAGAAGTTAATTAACTTGCTTATATTTATAATGTAATTGATTACAGAATATTCTATTGAATTTAATTATTGGTTGAGAAATAAATTTTATGATTTTCGATACGATTTTATCGAATGATTATTAAATGAAGAAAATATTAATACAAATATTGATAATATTTAAGAGACATTTATATTTCGTGCGTTCATTAGCAATGATTGGGCGCATCAGAGCATGACGTGGGCACAGGTATCCAACTTTTGGTGTTGAGCGCACAGAACTTCTATCAGTTCGGCTTAACTATTCTTTTGAGCAGAAATTCTGTATTCTATATAAACTTTATTTGTTATAAAGTGTTCTCCAGTTTTACTCATCTCATCCACTGATCGCATATTTCTTATGCTTTTTTGGACGACTTGTTTGAACTGACACTCAAAGCACTCATATATTAATCAGTGATTTGGCGAATGTTTTCTCTTTTTGTTTTATCTTTCCTTTGATTGTTGTTTTATTCTCTAATTCTCATAACTTATTATCAAAACCAAAGATGAAGTGCGGAAAAAGCGTTTGTCAAACGAAAAATATTTTATCCATAACTCTATTGAGTGTTTCGCTCCTCTTTTTATCATTAATTTCGATCATATCCTCCGAACCAATTGTAAAATCATCCGATTATGAGACAAACGATTTGGACACAACTTATAGTGAAAATAATAATCAACAAAACACTCCTTTAAAACAAGAGTAAGTTTTAATACTCATTCATACTTTAAGTAACAAACATTTACTCGAACCCAACTCTTGGGTTTGAAACATATAAAAACTTTAATTAAATAATTGTATATATTTTCTAATATTATTCTAAACTTAACCTCTATTTAATCGACTCTATATTGAAAAATGAGCCAAAAATGTTGTGAGAATCGCGTCTTAGAATAACAATAACTTTAATTCAATTCAGATTCAATTAAAGTCATTCTATTAGATCCTATTAAATATATGAAACCATAAAATAATTGCCATGGTAAATCGAAAACTTTGGTCAATAAGCTTTATATAATTATAATTAAATTTGGCAAGATCATCATCATTATATTTTTCTGCAAAACTTTTTATAAATGACTTTAGATTTTCGTAAACTTCAAACAATACTTTTATTAAATAATTGTAAATATGTTTAAAGTTATGGTTATTCCCCCTCTGGTTATGAAATTTATGGCATAAATTTCTTATAAGTTCTTAACTTCATTTAATGGATTTGCTTTCCATTCATTACTTGCGGTAATAAAAGGAATGGAAACAACAAAATATATCGAAATTCTTACTCAAAGCAATTTAGATGAGAATAATCTAGTACATAATCTAGTACATTGTAAATCTAATTTGTTAGATTCAAATAAAACAAATTTTTTGTCGAATTCTAGACGAAAGGAATAATATTGAGCACATGGTTAAATTGTCCATGCTTATTTTATTTCATTTAATATTTAACCTTTTAGTTTCTAATATTTATAAACTGTTGCTTATCTTGTTTATGGAATGAACTAGTACAGTATTACAGTACACTTGCATCGGATGTATTTGCTTTATTTTGAATGCAATGATGAAAGGCTTAACAAATGTTTATTTAATAACAAGAACAATTTCAAATATTTCCTCAAAGATTTAGCCATTAAGTGATAAGAATCTTTCTGATGAAAATAATGTTCTAAATAATGCACTTAATAATGTGCTTGTCACTTTTGTTAAGTACATCCTCCTTCTTAATTACAAACTAAGAGTAATGAGAAAAAACTCAGAAACTTTTTATTAACTTTTTTAATAATACAAAACAAAATAACCAAGTTGGTTTCGTTATATTATAATTTTTAATAAATAAACAGAAAAAATAAAAATATTTATTTAACATTTAAAGTCTTTACAAGATTAAGCTCTTGGAATAAACACTAAAACTGTTTTAATTAGTAAATGTTAGAATGAAATCACTTAACTCTATGTCTGATATTTTTCAGTGTTTTATCGAAATCCTTTTCAAATCTGACGGTTTGCAGGAATATATTTTATTTAAGTTTAGACTAAAATATTCTTTGAACATTTTGTGACACTTGATATTCCACTGGTTTTCCATTGAGTCCTTCATTAGTGTTAATTTGAATATTCAAATATAATTTATTTGAAAATAAGTCAAACGAATAAATTGTTGTATAATTGAGTGAAAAAGGCCTTTGCTTTTCAACTTTGCTTTCATATATTTTCTTAACAAATTTTGAATAAACCAAGAATAAGACAGAGATTAACATAAAAAGTGTGTATGTTTTGCATCAAAGTATGAATACAACATTGAAAACAAAAAAAAACTTTGGTTTGAATGTAAGAGAAGTGAAATCAATAGAATCTGAAGTAGACTTTAAGGCAAATACTTTGAATTAAATTGAATTTTACACTAAATAACTCTCAAATAACTTTCAATTAGAACAATATTCATTAATTAGTTTAGTTTTGTTTTTATGTTAATTAATTAAAATTAATAAATTCGACGACAAAACAAATCAATTAATTTTTTTTCAGTTATATAATAATATACAATAAATTTTTGATATAAATAATGATTGGCTTAAACAGAGAAACTTTAACATTAGAACGATCTATGGTTTAAATCAAAATATGTTTAAATACTATACTAAGTTTATATCAAGAATTTATTGTAATTTGTACTATTATAGAAATATTATACTTAATTTCTATGAATTTACTAACTTTTGTGCTCTTATTCTCACTCTTATTCTTAATGTTAATGTAATAGAGCTGACACTCAAAAATTATTGATTAATTTGTTGGTTATATCGAATTAATTTGAATATTATGTAATTTTTACATCAAAAGAAATATGTTTTTACATAATATTTATAATTCAAATAATATTCGTCTTTGTTTTTATGTATAATTCATAGTTGAGTTACGCCTCCAATCATAGCTTACGTGCACTCAAACAAAACTACAAAGAAATGATTGATTAAATTTCTCTGACTATTATTTATTAATTCAATTGAAGTCAATTTGTTATTCATATTCTCTTCAATTCATTGACTAAATTGAAATACTATTAGAAAATATTAAAGTGATGTGAATAGACTTTGAAAAAATACCTATTTATTAGCTAATTATGGCAACTAGCATATAACACCATGTAATAGGAAGAGATATACACCCACTACTTTTTAATAAAAAAAGTTAAATTCTATTAATAGATATAAATTAATTTTTTAAACAAATAAATGGATGCTTTTAACTTTAATCGATAATTTATATAGGATTTCATTTTTAAAAAAATTCATTAAAATATTAATTTTCTTTTTTTTATATTTGTTATTTGCTAGTTGTTTAAAGTACATCATTGAAATCAAAAATTTCTTTAAAAATCACGATTTTAATCATATTATTATTTTAAGCCAAACTCAAAGAGATTATTGTGAGAATAGCGGTTTACATTGATTTTAAAACGTGATTTTAAGTACTTTAAAAACATTTTTTTTGGAAACCTTTTAAGTTATGTCTAAAGAATAAAAGTTTAGTACAAATGTTTAGTTTAAAGAATTTTTAATTTCAATTATTATTTTATTGTATTATCTTTTAATATCTCAAGAATTTTTAGTTTTATATCTCATATAAAAGTATCAAGGAAGTTCTTTTCATACTATTGTAAACAGGGTAATTTCTGGTAAAATGTCATTTTCTTGGACTAAGATTGAAATAATAGATAAAATGAAGAATATTTTGAATGAGTAGAAAACAGTCATTATTTGAATTTAGAATTCAAATTATTGTCATTAATTGAACATTTGTGATGAAGCTATATATAAATTAGCAAGGTAAAAGAGAAACATTATAATTTTGCTGATTATTGAATAAAAGCCGATTCATATTTTAAGTGACTTTAATAAAAAGGAGACAAAGAAATCGTTGTTTTCATTATTTATTTACAAAATGTATTGCTTTGAATCAAAATATGCGATGAATAGAGAATTTCCTTTATTATACTAATAGTAATAATAATAATAATAATAATAATAATAATAATAATAATAATAATCGCAATAAAATTGAGTGAATCAATTGATACAAATTTTTAGTGAATTAGACAATGGGTTGGGAATCAACAGATGGTTTACATATTTATAAAAATATAAATGACTTTCTCTGAAAACATTCGCTTTTGTGTTATTCTAAATACAACTAAAGTTCACAATTTCATCTTGATTAATTGATGCTACAATCATTTTATATTTATTACAATTAATCAATCAATTAAATTGGTCAGGTTAATTATCAACTTTGGGTAAGATTAGACAAGAGTACTTTATTAGTATTACTGATAGATATTAACAAACATTGAACTAAAATTATCAAGCACAAATATAAAATTTATAATTTTAATTACTAAACAAATATATGTAAAGAGTGATGAGAGTTAACTTGCAAAATGTTAAAATTATTAATAAATTATAATAGAAACTATCATGATCATAAAAAATTAAATATTAATCTAATTTTGAATTTTGTTTACAGTTTAGAATATTTGAGAGGAATTGTGTCAAAGAGGGCAAACATCCGGTATTTAAGGAGTGTTTTGGATGCTTTGGATAATAAACTCGAAAAATTTCAGTAAGTTTTCAATCGTTTGCATTCAAATAAAATAAGTTTTGAATAACTGTTAAATAACTTTCATATCTTTGGACATAACTCACAATTTTTTCAATTGTGATAACAAATCGATTTCAGGACAATAGAGAAGTTTCTCAATGTCTGAAATGTTTGATCGAATCGCGATATTAAACTATACTAACAGTACTAAATGTGTTAATGGTGTAATGGTGCTTGGTGATTCAATTACATAAAACTAGCGAATCACTAGTAATTTAGAAGTTATTCGGTTAACGATAGAAAACTATTTCAATTCAACTTTTAATTTATTTGATATTGAATTTGAAATTTATTTCAATCAAACAATTTATAGCAAACATTCATTTATAACATTCTAAGAATCAGTAATTTTAAAGAATTCATGTCTTTATTCTAATCCATTGAGAGATAAGTATTTTCTCTATTGGATTCTCGTAGACGGAGTCAACAAATTCTTAAAATATAGCCTCAAATTACCTTGAAACATTCAAACTAATCTCATAAATGCAACCTTAACACTATCACGTCATCCATTACTTTGAGTCCAAACAAATGATAAAATTGACACAAAATTTACGTTTTGTTATTTACTTGAGATCTATGAAAATGTTTTGAAAAAAATCAGTGAAAACACATTATAGTAATGTTTTTTAAAAGTAGGACTAAAATAGACCGAAATATGTGAGCAATAGTTTATTGAGGAGTAATCAAATGCTCAGAACTACTATTGACTACTATTAACACAATTCTTCTCCAACTCTTCATTTGTTAATTGAAAATAGCGTTTAAGACATTGTTAATCATTTTTTCGTTTTATTTGATATAAATCTTATAATAAGAGATATTTTGTCGGATAAGTCATGAAAAGACGAGTTAATCGAATATATTTTATTTAATTCATTTTTCTATTGTATTAAAGAAATTGATACGAGATATACGTTTTGTTACAATTATTAACAATTGAATTATAAAAGGCTTTTATTGTATTATATTGAGACAAATGGGTTTTTGATAACACTTTGAAAATTGTCTCTCTTTTACTCTACTATAAGTATAATGTGACTCAAATAAATTGCAAGATATGAGGTTAAACAAGACATGGCCAAGGGTGGCCCCTCCCAGGGTATACCCTACCTTAGATCAAAAAACCTCAACAGACCTAGTGCTTGTCCATAGACGTAATGTTAAAGTTTCAAAATCCCAAGGGGGTATTTTAAGAAATTTGTTGCTCTAGGGGGTACCCCTATTGGCTATGTCTGGTAAAACTCCTATTTTGAGAATATCATGAACAATTTTATCTCTTAATATGGAAAATGATAGATTGTGATAGATTAGAGTAGATTGTGGTAGATCAAATTTCATTCTTAACAAATTAAACTTAAAAAAAGGAGAGAATTGCGATTCAATAACTAAAAAGTAGAGCTAATATTCATTTCTGACTTTTCTTTAAAATTCTTTAGAGATTTCAAAAACAGAAGAGGAATCAAAAGAAAGTTTTAGTAATATTTTAATCAAAGTCTGAATAACTCAAATGAAAACACGAATACAAAGATCTTATGCTTAAAGGATTTTCTCCTAAATTTCAATAAAATTTTGAAGTTTTGAAAAATATATGAATAGAAAGTAAATGACATTTTTTTTCTCCTAATTTTCAAATTCCAGAAAATGCTTAGAAATATCTTTAAACTTGAAAAGCGTTGTTCACTATATTTATGTTTAGAAGTATTGCTATTATTTTGGTTATCGATTCATAGAGTTTGAGTTTCATTATGATAGCAATGGTTAACATTAATTTGTTTTACACTTATATTATATTAATTTTAATTTTCTGAGTCGACAACTATTACGCAAAACTAATTCAACAAATATTGTGAGCAATAATGTGATCGAAATAAATTACTCACTTTTCCTAAATATATCGATGATTATTATCCATATATTCTTTTATATTTCTTTAGATCTAATTATTTCTGAGTATTCTTTGCTATTATTGGAATGTTTTTATTGAGAAGAGTTTAAGTCAAAGGATCGATAAAATTAATTTATAACTTAAGTAAGGTTTGAGTCAATGAATTGTGTTTATCGTAATAATAATAATAATCAATATAACCCTAATTAAGTCATTGCCAGCAGTGAGCCATCAGTGCTCTGAAATCAATGTCGGCTATAAGTGGCCATCAATTGATTGAACCTTAAATTGAATTATTATTAGTAGAGTTTGATTACAACAAATTAATTCTTTGATTAAAATATTGAGTAAACATTTGTTTTGATTAATTAAAATGAATGTCAAAAATAAACAAAAATTTGATAAACTTTTTATTAATCAAAATAAATAGTAAAAGATCAAGGTTATCGGTTATGATCCAAAAGTAATATTTCTAGAATTATTATATAAAAACTAATTAAATGAAATAACAATAATTGGATTGAATTTTATCGACAAACCATTGATAGGAAGAGAACCTGTTATATAAACGCCGGAATGACTCATAACTGCGATTTCAAAGATTTAATATCAGCGATGAATGCGAGACGTTTCTGGGAATCCACTCATTCGCCCGGAAGAAGAAAGAGAAATACCGCAATACCTGTTCTCGTTGGAGAGTTGCTTCGAACCTCTCCCCTTCCAATTAAGTCCCGCCACTAAATTCCCTCCTTTTAGTCAAATCCTTAACATTTCTATTTTATTCCTGCAATTCTTGATTTCTCCAATTCTTTTAAATGAAAACTCATTTGAATTTCATTCTTAACTTTTATTACAAATTCTTTTCTAATGAAATGTCAAAAATATTATTCTTTGTCTCATAACTATTGTCCGAAACAAATCTTTTATGAATCGATTGAATGCTATAATCAATGGATTATCAAATGAACGATATTTCAAATGTAAGTTAATTTTGAATTCTTTATTAACGAAAGATCTTTTCCCTATTGTCTTACAGAAAGGGTTTACTTAGAGAGGTTAGACCAAAGAGAGTATCCAAGTGCTTATCAGGTTTACCTGGGGCCGATTGTGAAAATACCCATTTGGCCATTGAAAGCCTCGGACAGGAATTTCTGAAACCCGGCGGCAGAAACCCGGGCCGATAGACACAGACATTGAGACGATTATAAAATCCAATAAAACAAAAAAATTATTTTAATTAATGAGATTTTAGAGGAATATTTGTAAGAATTATTCAATTATTTTCAAATGTTTGGAATGGAAAGCTTTAGGTGACGGTCAAAGCTTTTAAATACTATTAGCAACAGATCATACACTCATTTAAAGCATGTCATCTAATTAGAGTCTAAGGGTTTGCCTGATATGACTACTGCCTGACATTATGAACACCGGATATAAGTAATTAAAATCGACAGCTATTCGATGAATGAAACTAAAAATGTATTGTTTTTGATAAGCATTTGAAACGCCGAAAGCCATGCATTTAATGCATTCTTTGCATCTTTTGCTCAGATTTTTAGCTGAATAATCAACAAATAAATCAATTATAAAATAATGAATATTAATAATTAAATATTAAACTCTTTTTGCAGGTTTGTATTCCAAATGCAAATATCAAATGCTTTCAATTCATTGTTTTTTGGAACTAATGAATGCCAACAACAGACGGTCCACAACTTAATAATTCATATTTTTTTGGCAAATTTTATCATTAGATTTAAATTTATGTTAAAATAATTGCATATAAATGTTAACAACAGATGTCTATCGGTGTTATTATTGTTAGAATTATATTATAATTTATTAATCGATATTAATATTATTAGAATTTTAACCAAATATTAATAAAAACTTCTCTTTTATGTATTATTTTTCATTCATTCAATTTGAAATTAAACTTTTTGCAAGATTATACTTAATTTAATGCTGAATTTTATTTTATTTCCAATTATAATTATAAGGCATATTAAGCTTTATTTGCTTGATAATATTTAATTTAATTGATCAAGTACTAAATTATGTCAAATTTCAGATTTCACTCAAATTGGAAAAAATATTCGTCAAAATTTTAGACATTAAATGAGAATTTATTAGAAATTTTAATACAAAACTTTTTTAAATGATTTGTTGTCTTAAATATAAAGAATGAGAAAAACTCGAATTAGAAGAGGATTTGTGAACCAAAAACCGAATTAAATACTTTTAATAATCCAATCAATCGCTTAACTAATTATATAAGTTCTCTTTCAATATTAAACATTAACCTAGGACTTTAAACTTTGTTGAAGTTTAACAAACAATACTTTTTTGATGAATAGAATAAGTGAATGCTCTGAGAATAAAGAAATTCTCAAAAGGGTATTCACTCAAATTAGTTTAACTTTAGTTAAAATAAATCATTAGTAGTAATTTTGAACCAAAATTTCAATTTATTTAATTATTTTTGAAGAAAATAGAAAAATAAGTGAATTAGAATTAAAATTATGATATATTGTCGATAATATGATTAATAGTCACTACTAAATAAAATTGCTATAAAAATGCCTTCGAAGTTAATGCACACAAAAAATGATTATTGATTTGAGGGCCTAAAACATCTTATATTAAAAGCAAACATCTTTTCATTCATAGAGTAAACAATTCATTGAATCAATGAATCAATGAATGAGTGTTGACGTAAGCAATAAATGGTGTTTTGATTTAATTAAAATCGGTTTGTTGTCTAAGATTTGTCTCTTCAATTGATTGACAAAAACAAGTGATTTGTTTAACTAAAGAATTGTTTGTTGAGTTGCGAACTATTCATGAATTGCATATAAGGAGTGATTTTTGAAAATTGGATTTTCCAGAGAAAACTTATCTTTGAAATCATATTTGAAGAAAATAACCAAAACTCGAATCGGATGTTCACCAATAGATTGAAATTTTCATTTCATTTTGAAGAGGAGTTAAGCAAACTTAAACCACAAATCATTTTTTGTTATATAAATTGAAAACTAATGCTTTCAAAACTAAAATATGATTTTAAATAAAAGTATTTCTTTTCTATTGAAATATATATACAAAAATGTGAGCCATATATTGAGTGTCGAATTCAATTGAAATGATTTAGTTTTTTCACTATTTATATAAATTTCTCTTTAGTTAAAGAATAAAATGGTTTCGAATATTTGAGAATAACTTGTATTGATCTCAATGTATAGGTTTAAAGAATTATATGAAATTCAAAACTCAGATTACTTTGAAATGAAATGGTTTTCATCGATGACTTTCACAAACACTCGATTCTATAGAAATAGAGTTTTTTTTTTAAAAAAAAGGTTTTGATTTTCACTATTTTTTTTGTCACAGCATTACAAAAGCATATATGAGAGCACAGATATCTCAAGTGAACGAACGCCCACAAAAAGATTATCACATATGTATGTAAACCATAGTCTTTGTTTTCTTAATTTAATGGACAGTAACTTCTCTAATTAAACCATTATTTATAGTTACTTTTAATATAAGTATTTATGTAATTCTTTAGAAAATGATTATAATTTGATCCAAACCTTGTTTTTAATTCTAGAGATAAATCAGTAAAATGAGCCAAACATATATCTATTGACCTTATGCTCTATTTGGTAGAGAAAGTCATTTTCAGAATTTTAGAAATTCTTTTTTATTAAATTCTTTGACAATATTTCAAAATCTCTTTATATGTGAACAGATTTTAAAGCTTTTATTGAAATTAAAATCTTTTAAATTGTTATAAATATAACACATTTTTTATACATCTTTTGTATCTTATGTCTTATACATTATTTTCTAATTATCATAAATTGCGTCCAAATAAGAGACAAATAATTAAAAGGGAGAAGTAATCCATGTTTACATAAGTGGTAAATATAGGATATAATGAAAGTTCTTAAAGATGAGTATAAGATATTATTAGACATACATTTCTCATATATTTCTCAAATTAATTTAAGACTCTTTTTTTCGACAAATAAATTAATATATTTCTTATGTCAGACTTTTTGGTGAAAAGATTTTTCGTGTATTTCTTTGATTTGTGTTGACTTTAATAATTATTTAATACTTTATTAATCGATTAATAAAATAATTAATAAAATTTATAGTTTTAATAAAAAGAAAACCCTTTGGAGTATTTTTTTTATTTACTTTAATTTAGCTACCTTAATTTAACCTCAATTTATTTAGTTTAATTTTAGTTCAACATTTTAATTAAAGTAAAAAATTTTAATTAAAGTGAATTATGAAGACTAAATTAAATAATATGTACTTTATATTTAACAAATATTCCGAGAATTTGTCATTAAGTAATCAAAAGTTTTTATAAAGTATTTTTTTATTTCAAAAAATTAATTAATATTAAAAAAAATAAATTTTGTGAATTATTCAGACTTTGAAGAAACTGTTATTTTAAAAATAGTCAACAGTTTTATAAAAATTCTTACAAGAAATATCTAGGTAATATCTAAGAAAAGTTTAAAGAGAGATTTTTCTAATAATAAATTTTAAAGACATGCCATTTTAATCGTTTAAAAGTCCGGAAAAATAAATGTTAAATCTCTTCTCTTGGTCTTTTAGAAAGGATATATCGAATATAATATATATATATATATATTACTTGTATATATATTGTATATTACGTATATATTACTTGTCTGATAACTATTATTTAAAAACTTTTTAAACGATTTGAAATTAATTCCCATTTTATTAATATTAGTTAAATTGATTCTAATATATAATTTCAGTCATAAGACTTAAATGTCATGAAATTGTTTTTGATTATTCTTTAACTTTTGTTCGACTGTTTATAATCCCTTTGAAATATAAGTTTAATTCAAGGCTTTCTTTAAAATAATTTAATTACAAAAAAAGATTTACTCAAAAGGTTTCTTCTCATAAAGAGTTTAAATTCCTATAGTGTTATGGAGTCAATATCCTGGATCCTCACCACTGCTTCAAGTTCATCAGAGAATATATGGCAGGTCATTTCCTTTCTATTTAGAGTCATTTCTTTGTTATTTTTTAAATGTTATGAAATGTATATTTCATACAATTGTAGTCAATTTAGAATTTTTATAATCAATATTTTGATCAAAAGAATACTCTTTCTTTGGCTCAGCCTCACAACAGTTCCCAAGTATTGGAATTGAGTCATCACTCAATGTCACAATAAATAACTTTGTCTTATCATTAATTTTTAATCATTAATCGCATGAATTATAAGCGAAACAAAAGTAAAAATTAAATAAAAACTCAATTTTCACATAAATTCAATTCAAATGAAACACTTGTGAACAGAAATATATGTATTTTTCAATCGTTTTATTTAATATATAATTATTTTTTGATATGAAAACTGATGAGACGGAAGACAATACAATTATTTTAGAAAAAGAGTGAATTCATTCAAAACATAAGTTATTGAATAAAAAAAAATTTTTATTTAATTCTATGAATTCGTTGAGTTATAGATCGATACAATTGAGGGTATATTCAATCTCTTTGTATAACTTATTTTTCTATCAAACCTTTTGTTTAGTTATTAAACCATTCCTAACTGTGAGTTGGAGTGAAAGTCACCGGCTGTGCAAATATCCGTTCCGTTCACATCTTGTTCTTGCATTAGATCTGATACTAATAACAATTACTTAATTCCCGCGACTATTAACACAACACTAGAGATAATAACACCCAAAAGAAAGGTTGGAATAAATATTTCATTTTATTTAGTTTTTCTCATTCAAACTTATTTTACTCCAACAGAATGTTGTCTTATATATAATAGCAATACATATTGCCTTGATCATTCAATTATGTACTCAATTATTATTGTTTATGTATCGAAACCTTTGATCACAACTGAAAGACTCGTATTTTAATATTAAAAAATATTTGTTTCAATAAAATATTTGAATCAATAAAAAGTATTGAATCACGTGATTACGTTATAAATCAGTTAAATTCTGTGTTTTTATTTTTAAATTTGTTTTTTTAGTCGACATTCAAAACATTGACAATGAATTTCTTTCCAATATTTTTGATTTTGCGTTTAATGTTATTTGAAGATCATTTTACTGTCGGTAATCAAAACCATTTTAAAAATATTTACTTTCCATTAGTTTTATTTATTTTTGCCTTTCGATTTTTCACCATGCTCTTTAAGGTCAGGTACAAACACAGGTCTGGTTAACAGTAAGTCCATTAGCAAATCAGAGCACTCAAAGGAATATTGAAATCCATTGGAGAAATGGTCCTCAAAGCAATCAAAACGATTGGGTCGGTCTTTTCACTGCCGATCCCATTGACAGCTCGGGTGCCATCAAAAGAGTTGACGTCAATTCCAGATCAAATGGAGATTTCTTGTAAGAAAAGTCGACATTTGATTCCTTTTAAATACAAATACATTACAAAATCCGTTTAAAATTCTTTTCTAAGAAATTATTCTCTTTTATTAGTCATTTCTTAAAACAATTTTGTAAACTAATAGTTGTTTTGGGATGAGTTTAGGAGTGACGTACAATTTCCATATTGGAACTTTCCGACCGGCAAATTAACTCAACAATGTTTGGGATATTTTGTTGCTTATGTTCACAATAATAATATTTTGGCCAAAAATTGCATTAAAAACAATCCGTTTTGGATGCAAAACAGTCTATCAATAATAGGCGAACAAACATTGCCTTCAATAATGATTCCGGGCACTCACGACGCCGGCAGTTATGAAAAATGGAAGACCAAAGAGTCTATACATAACTGTAAGTATAGTTTTTTGACCTTAAATGCTATCAAACGGAAGGATCTGAAGAACTTCTTTTCGAATTAGAGTTAAATAATTGATTTTTTACTGCATTTCCGAAACAAATTCAGTGAATGAATGTTTGCCTCACATTTATAACGATTAGATGTCAAATGACTTGACTCGAGTCTACTTTTTTTTTACTAATATTCCTCTAATATTATAGTTTGTGATTAAAGATAGTGACTATTGATTTACTCTAAAGTCATGTTTTCAAGAGATAAGTTCTAAAATTAATTGAAATATTTGTTTGAATTGAAGTCATCAAAGATTAGAAACTAATTCAATACGAATTTAGTATCACTTTTCAAAAATCCACTAATATTTAACGAACGCCTTATCATTGCTTTTCTATAGTTTGACCATGTTTATATAGGATTGCATTACTAGGATTATTAAGAATCTTAAAATAGATTTGACTTAATTCTGTTCTAACTCTAAATAATTTGAATATTTAATTAAATTTCTCTTTAATTAAAATAAAGAATAAATGAGTCTAAACTTAACTAAAAAAGAAAAATAAAACTTTAATTAATAAATAAATTTTAAATATAAATGCAGTCATAAAATTGTTCACGATCACTCAAGACGAAGACATTTTCAATCAATTGGTTTATGGCATTCGATACCTCGATATGAGAGTTGGATATTATAATAGTAGTGAAAGTAATGAAAGGCTATGGATTGTGCATGATCTTTTCAGAACAGAAGTCACGTTAAGATCAGCAGCAGAACAGGTCAGAAATTTCCTGTTGGCCGCTCCCAAAGAAATAGTTATTTTCGACTTTCATCGGTTTGTTAACGGATTCATAGATGAGAAGAATACAGGAGTTCTCAAAAGTAGATTCAATCAATTCTTTGATATCTTATCCTCTGTTTTCAAGGATTTGATGATTCCTTTCAGGTATTGTCACAAAAGAATTACTTTCAGTCAGAGATGTGTCAAAACAGTAGCTAATGATTAAGTTCATAACATATGAGGTTATAGACATAACAGTTAAAGTGTTTTCAATCACTAATTGTCAACACTTTGTGAGGTCTTTACTATCGAACGGATATTATTTGAGAGCGTTTTATAGTATTTTCATAAATAGGATATCAAACGAATTAATGTTTTGATTTCTATTAATAAGAATTGATTTCTCTCTTGATTTTTGTTTATATGGTTTCACCCCATTTACTCGAATCACTAATTAACAGAAATTTACAGAATATATCTCTTTATTCAATAAATGATTGGATATGAGTACTATTAAAACAAAAACAAAAACATTAATAGTGAAAAAAGAGAACCAAAACAAACATTAATTAAATACTAAATCTAATGTTAGAGAAATATATGGTTTTCTAATAAATTTAGAGATCAAATCATTTGTTTAATAAGAGATTATTACTCATTAAGTGATAAAAAAATATTTTTAGGTGGAATAGGATTTTTCCAAATTGGGTGAAATAATATATTTTAAGCGTTCATTTACACCGAGGTATTAATATAAGTGTTTTGTTCTTTTAAGTGTTGGATATGGCGTTAAAATAAATGAATTAATTCAGAAAAATAAGAGAGTATTGATTGGATTTCAAATGGAACAGAGAAAGTACCTGGTCAATCAATTCTTATGGCCAAATGTGAGACACCAGTGGGCAGACAAAGACGAATTGCAATCACTTATTGAATACTTTAGAACCACATTATGTACAGACAATAGATTTACATTGAGGTCGGCTATGGCTGAGTTGACGCCAACACTCGCTGGTACTCTCAGTGGTAAATATCAAAGTTTGAGGGCTTTGGCTCAACAGACAAATAGTCATTTCGTTGACTGGTTTAGTGATCGTTGGCCCGAATGCGTTAATATAGTGTCCGCCGATTACTTCTTAAGCTCTAATGTTGTTGACATCGCTATAAGTGTTAACTATAAGAGACATAAACACTCCGTTTGTAGAAAGTTTTTTCACTGAAAAGTCCAATAGTTTTAGACTTTTAGTATTATTTTGGAAAATTTGTGACACTTTTTTTAAATGAATTTTACTCAAAATGAAATGTTTTGTGTTATAAGTTGTGAATCATAACTAAAGTTCTTTAAATTTGTCAAAAAATAAAATAAAATAATTTAATTCAAAATTTATTTTCCAATGAATTCAACTCTAATTTATTTTCTTTCAAATTTGAGCTCAAGTTTTGACAGAATTTCAAAAGTGATGCATATTTTCTTTGAAGACTGGATTCAAATATTGAAAAAGAAATTATTATTAAATAAAAGACAAAAAATCAGATCCAATCAAATAATATCATAAAACAAAAAACAAATATAACTCTTAGCGACACTTTTCTTGAAAAATATGTTTCACAAGTGTTTAGAACCGAAACAAAACCAAAAATTCAGTACAGAATATATTCGAGTAAAAACATGATTGGAGTGAGGCTTCACCTCAATAATACTGATGCTCTCATACATCGCCTCCGTGGCGCAATCGGCTAGCGCGTTCGGCTGTTAACCGAAAGGTTGGTGGTTCGAGCCCACCCGGGGGCGCGTTCTTTTTTGTATTTCTTTTTAATTCAAATATTAATTAACTTGTTAAGTTTTATTATTCCATTTCATTCATTTATAAATTTATTATTTTTAAGTGATTTTATAATACAATTTTAAGTAAATTAATTAATATATATTTTTATTTAAATTAATGTTATTTAGAGTTAATAATAAAATGAAAAGTTGTTTAGAAACGATGGAAAGGAACTGAATAACCATTAAATAAGTAATCGATAACTTATTTCTAAATAGTTCTAAAAAGATTAAGTATTAAATAGTATAGTTAGTACTAGATTGCTTCACAATATTAAAGTATAGGTAAATTAGAAAATTAATAATTGGATAAAATAAAATCATAAATAAAAAGTTTTGCTCTAATTATAGAAAATTAGTTGATTTGTGAAACTTTTCAATATTTGTAGCCTTCATAACCGTCATAACCATCAAAATAACCATGTTCATGTTTGCTGGGAAGACAAATTCGAGTTAATTATTTATCGAGATATTAATCTTATTAATAAATAATAATGAAATGTGCAAGCTCTTTTATTATTATTTTTAAATACAATATTTAAATTGAAGTTCAGATTTGAATATTTAATTAAGTTTTCAATTATCTCAACAAAAGATCTTATTTTATATCCGATAATTTTATCGGATATTATTTTAGAGATAAAAATCGAGTTTAAGTAATGAATTTTATGGCATTAAAATAATCCATTAATGAGTTATAATAAAAATAGTAAAGAACTTGCACATTTTATAGGAATGTTTGAAAATTTTGTTGAATAATTGAGTCGAATAAATATAAAAAGGGAATGAAAATAATAAATGACTAAAAATATTTTCTATTTTACCTAGGTTTAGGTTTTCTATTTTAGAAAGGCGGCCATGCTGAATAAAATACACTAGTTTAAATCAATTAAGTGAAATGACACTCACTAAATCGGATAGTAGTGATGGCTTTCATAGTCGTGTCCTTTTTGTTGACTGAGAAGAGTTCCCAGAATAAGTCCTCGAATGAATTTCTTATTCGACAAACATTCGATAATAAGAGTCGATAACACCATAACTATTAAAACAAAGACTAAACTTTTGGCCATTTCTTGTGATTAGATAATACTAATACGATATGACTTAAGTTTCAAAAATCTTGACTTTCAATCGCTAAACCTTCAGACGATGTCTTATATACTGTTGTAATAAAAACGATTAACGATAAAAACGAAGCATTTAATTATAATTTCCGGAAAATTTTTCAAAATCAAAGCCAATAAAAACAATATTTGAACTGAAATTTAATTAAATATTAATAATCGGACCAAACATTTGACTTAATTATTGATTTTATTTAATCAAAGGTTAATCAGTTCTGAAAAGAACATTAAAGAAGTAATCAAATCATCGAAAAATAATAATCAAATCTTCAATCATTTCTAATATTAATAATTTTTATCTCAAAACATGAGGTGTTTTAAATTGAACAGTACTTCATAACCGGTAGTAATGAAATTAATGAAACGTAAACTCATTTGAAATTAAGAAAAGTATTGTTTATTGGTTTGGGTCGACATTTAAATCAATAATTAATGTTTGTATCAAATAATGAAATAAAAGTTATGTAAATATAAAAAAAGTCGATTTAAAAAAAATTGATGAAAAAATTTGTTGTAAAAATCACATCAAATGTAATGTAAATAAAAAGTAACAAACATTTTATCATTAAAACAGTTTCTCATAAAAACAAACATTAAATCTTTGAATCAATAAATATATGACTCAATTTGTCGAATAAAACTTATCTTAAATATCGTTCCGTTGACTAAATGACCAGTTCTTCAATTATTGGTTCTTAACAGTTGGGATAAGTATTTATAACTTTGAGGTTATATGGGATTATTGGTTCCAAAACGTTATATTTAATGCCCTTGATCTTTTTCTCTCGCGAAACCATATCAAAGAACTCCGAATTAACCTTCAGTTTGAGGAAACGTTTTGGGTTTTGGGCCGCGAATTCAATTAAAGGCGACAAAAGATTTCTAAAAAATGTTTTTGAGTCATATGGAAGCCATTGAAAGTCAAGTTCTTCGATAGCACAGAATGACTGCTCATTCAGTGTCCAAACAAAATACTTTGAAAAACCGGTGTCTTTTCGGGGCAGAAGACTAACAGACAATTGTTTTAAATGTTTTAGTTTTGATAAATATCTCCAAACTTTTTGTTTGCAGTCATCGCAATCCTGTCTATGAATGAAGTCTTCACTTCTTTCGTCGCAAAGAAGGGAACAGTTGTGAAGCGATAAACTCTTAATGTTTGGGAAATATTCTTCAAATGACTCAAACATCGATGGAGTAAATGAAATGCCGGTTAAGTTAAGTGACTCCAGTTTAGGGAATTCACTCTTTGCTAAATAGTTAAGGACTCCTCTATTCTGATAGAATTCAATCTTCAAGTTTTCGATATTTACTAATTGAGACAATTGTGACAACGAATCCATATTAAGCCACGAATTAAAGAAAAACATATTCAAACTCTTTAATTGGGGATAGTTATAACAAATAAGATTCAGTGTTTCGATGTCATACCCCTCGACCTCCAAATTTTCTAAATTCTTTGCGCATTCTTTGAGGACATCGAAAGAGTTTTGCGTTAATTTAATTTTATAGCATTTGTTTAGTTTAAGAGTCTTTAGATTTGGTCCAAAATATGGGGAAATCTTTTCAATAAGAAGTTCGTTGACATCAAAACTAAACATTTCTAAACGCTTTAAATATTGTATGAGACAAACGACACCAAATTCTGTGAGTCGTTCCCAATTGACAATTGAATCCATTGACAAATGAACTAATTTATCAGATAAGGCGTCACCGATTTGGACCCATTGACGAGATGTGAGCCGACCATTTATGGATGAGTTATTAATTTGAAGGCATTCCAATTGATTGCATTGTTTTTTAAGCCAAACCAAACCCTTCAAATCTAAGTCAGCCTTCATTTCAATGCATCTGATATTTGGACAGAATTTGAGAATAAGTTTCAGATCTTTTTTGTTTTGTTCATTGAATTCAAAATAGTCGATGTCTTTCAAATAACCCATTTTCAAGTAAAGAGACGGATGTTTATAACAGTTTCGTTCATTTCGACCGATTCTGAGTCCTTTCACTTGTTTTAGATTTGTTTCCACTAAATATTTAAGTCTTCGGTTTAGTCTGAATTTGAATCTGTCTTTTAGGGGAAGTTTATCGATGAGAGCCAGAAGACAGTAATCGTTTAATTCTTCTAAAGTTTTACTACTTTTCCAGCTTTTGATGAACTTTAGAGCCATTCTTCGATCCGACGTCCGCTGAGAAAGAGTTAGGGATAATATATGGCACTCAATGGTTGATAATTGCGTTTAATTTGAGTTCAATAAATCGTTTGCCTAAAAGTAAATCAGATTTCATAAGACTTTCAAATAAATTAAAATGAAATTAAGTTCAAAGTCTAGTAATTAATGAATGACTTTTTGACACATATTTTCACTTCAAATAACACTTCAAACGATGCGTTAAAATACAATTAAAAATCAATACTTTTATTGAATTCACTTTAAATAAAAAGTTTCTGATTTTAAAAACAAGTCTTTTATTAATTTATGTCTTCAGAAATGACTCATTTAAGACAAAACCTTTTGATTAAAATCAATGATTTTACCACAAAAAACAGGTTTTTAATCAAAAGTTTGCAACAATTGATCCAAAGATAATCGGATTAATAGAAGTAAAACTTGAATCTAATCTAAATGTTATCAATAGATAACTACAATTAAAATACTGTAATTCTCGGTATTGAACTCATGAGGCGATCATCTCTTCATAAGATATCATTTGATGCAAACCTTTACGTTTGGGAACAGTTTTGTCGTCCAAAAGGACTTTCATTACTATATGTCTTCAAAATAATATCTATTTTTAGGTCTCTATTGAAGAAAAAACTAAATACTGATATTAATATCTTAAGGAAATTATTTGAATTAAATGTAAAGACTGACTAAATATTGAATTTATAATCAATTTATTAATATTAATATAATTTTAAAAAACGAAACTTACGTAACATTTGAAGGGTTTTTATTGAGTAAATTATTACTTTTTGCCCATTTTTTAGTCATTTAAAAGTTTTTGTTAAAAATATTTTATTAAAAGCATTTCGTTTTATTAATCGTTAAGACATTTGACGTAAATCATAAGAAAAATAAAATTGAATTAAAAAATTAGATTTTGTGTTAACTTTAGATAAGGATTTGTTGTTTACGCAAACGATTTAATCACTAAAATATTATTTTATATTTGAGTCAATAGACAGCGCTTTATAGCATTTTTGTCTTTCCTTTGGATTTTCTTTGGAATACTCTTTAGTAAAGAGTCTTTACTAAACACTTTAAAGTTTAAACATTTGTTTGTGGATTATTTTATTATTAAGGAAAAGATAATTTTCTAATAAAAGGAACTCAATGTTAATACCAGTTATATTTCATGAGAATCACTGGAAAACATAGGAGTAGTAAAAGTTTAATATTTAATATTTTGACTCATTTTTTATATAATTCAATGAAAATTCTGAACGAATATCAGTGAATGAGAGTACAAACATTTATTATGTTATGAATACTTATTAGAGCACTAAATCGTGACATTTATTTGTATATAATTTTCTTAATATTTAGAATACATTTAAAGTTTAAAAATCAAAATAATATTTTAGATTTAAATATGAAAGTAAGTATACTTAGCATTGTCTACGACCATATCACGCTGAAAGCACCGGTTCTCGTTCGATCACCGAAGTTAAGCAGCGTCGAGCCTGGTTAGTACTTGGGAGGGAGACCACCTGGGAATACTGGGTGTCGTAGACTTTTTTGTTCTTGTTTATTTTATTTTTTAGAACTCATTAAGTCATTATTCCTTTTTTTTAATTAAATAAAAGCCTTAATTTATAAAAGAATTTATAACAAGAACATTTTAATTTGATATTTTTAATGTAAACATCATTTCATCAATAATTGAAGAAAAAATATAACTTTTTTAGACTCAAATAATTAGAGTTTATAAACTAAACAAGATCAAATTATGTCAAATTCTTTTAAATGTAAATTTATTTTATATCAAAAAAAACTTTATTTAGTCATAAATACAATTAAATTAAAAACAAAAAATAAAAAAATAATCATAACTTTTGTGCGAAAAAAGTAAATCGTTTTACGATAAGATAAACACATTTTATGAGTATTGTATTCATTTAAAAGTATAATCATTTCTTTACCACTTATTGTTATATTTTGCATATATTTTATGCATCAGTTTTGTTGTAAACTTAACTAAAACTTAAGTTTTAAAATTATTATAATTTCTATTCATTGAATAATAAACTTATTTTAAATTATTCTCCTTTTAATCGGAAAATTAGTTTCTATTGAAATATTGTTTGAGAAAATTAAATGTTTACTCTAGTAAATTATTATTTATGTGAATATTTGGTACTCGAATTGAATTAAACTGTTCTCGAGTCAATCGTTCCCTCGAAGATATTTCCTTTAACTGCTTATAAAAACAAATCTTTTGATCCGACATTTTATTCAAATCCAATAAATGAATAATTTTTAATAAATCAAATGTTTTTTGATTGCTTTGACTCATATTTCCATTCATTTCATAATAGGTCTGAAATAAATAATTATTAAAAAAATAATATTTACCTTAAGTCCTCTCATACGCTTGCATGCAAAGCTATCCATGTTTCTTACAAGGGGGGGGGGAGGGGGCAAACTTACTTATATAGTATTGCGCCTAATTTTGCATCACTTTACACCAGAGGCCACATTATGAGAGCATAGCAGAAACTTTTTACATATGCATAAAATCTATTCACTTTAATCTGTTCACGTTATAAAAATAATTTATTACTGATAAAGAAGTGTAAAATACTAATATTTCTCGATATAAGCTAATGTTTAGTGTATTAAAGTTTTAGGCTTAAATCTAAACTATCTTGAAACCTTATTATAATAACTTAATATATGGATCAAAATTCTGATTAAAAACCGCTTTTTAATAATAACAATATAAATAAAGTCATGAAAAGTACGTTCTGAAAGTCTCTGATTTACACTATAAATCAATAAATAATGTAATATT
Source organism: Galumna obvia (assembly GCA_034695785.1). Classification (NCBI taxonomy): domain Eukaryota; kingdom Metazoa; phylum Arthropoda; class Arachnida; order Sarcoptiformes; family Galumnidae; genus Galumna; species Galumna obvia. The sequence goes on from JAQFZM010000525.1 coordinate 30,208, forward strand.
TTATAATCAAAAAATAAATTAATTATGGCTTAAAAACAGAATTAGGCAAAAGGTTATTAAGTTTATGAAGTTTTATTAAATATTGCTTGATAACTAATACCTATAATTTTTTTACCCAACTTAATTTTATCTCTATTAAAGTTTGATAGAATAAAATTACCCTAGTTAATATTAGAAAAATAATAATGTATCACTTTAAAAACTGATATATTGAAAATTTGAAGATGATCTATTTGCAAACTTAAAATTTTAATATGCATAA
>JAQFZM010000526.1:0-30426 GCA_034695785.1 Galumna obvia
TTCTTTTTTAAAGGAATTTTGTAACGAAAATATTATTCATATTATTGTTAAAAACTTCATTTCAATTTGTAGTTTAAACAAAATTCAAGTTAAGAGATGCACACAATAGCTTATGGCACATGAATTTGGATTCAAGATACAAGTTAGAAGTTAGAGGGTTCAACATAGGAAACAATTTTTAATAGGCTTTCTATGCCAGTCGGGTATGAATCGGGTCTTAACATTTAATTCAAGTTACGAGAGTTCAAGATAGGAGAGTTAACTGTATCACATTTCAGTTGAAATTAGATGAACCTGGTTTATAGTTAAAGTTCTAGGCTTTACTAATGAACTAGTGATACAATGTATATATAGCTTAAGTTTTGCTTCAATTCATTATAAAAGTTTTCAAATTGCTATTTCTGTTGTTAATATCAATACCCTTGATATTAATTTTTGTATTTCAAATAAACAAACAATTGGTGTAATTGAAACCTTTCTAACTTTGAAATGTGTTTGAAATTCATATCATATTCCTCTCTCATTCCTGGACTCATCGTATGGAACAAAAAGTGAGTCACAACTATTTTGTGTCTCTCCTGAAGAAGGCTAAACGTTATTAACCCAAACTGTCCAACTATACCATACGTCAAGTGGTCTATTTAATTGTGTTCTGCAAGTTATACTTGCACAATTTACTAATTATGAATCCACACAATTACCAAAACCTTAATATAAAAGTTTTCATTAATTTTTTATTATAAAAATCAAAAATCGAGTTTTTAAGTGAAAATTTTTGTGTTTTAAGTTTTTGAAAGTTTTACAAAAATGCCTTTTTTTGTCATAAATTCTTGCGATGTTTTTTGCATTAATTTTGATAACTAGGTCAAAATTAAACCGATACTTGTTAGTATTTTCTGCAATATTTTTATAAACTTAGAAAATATCAGCTTGCAATTTAAAATTTTTTAAAATTCGAATTGACCCTTTTCAATTAGCACTGAAATTATTTTAGTGAATCTTAATAATTGAAATTAAATGAACAAAAAATATTAGATGACCACATCTCACATTTCAATTAAGTTTGTAAACTCACTCATAAATTATTGGCAACAAATGTTTATTTCTTTATAAAAGTGAAATACAAAGTTTTGCATTCAATTGTTTAACTGAGAATTACTGAATATTGAGTATTAATTTGTTTGATAACATTGTTTTATTGAAAATAATTTTAGAATGAGTTGACATAATTTGATAAAATGTGGTCTATTATTAATAATCTGATTGAAGCACATCTTAAGTATTATTTCATAGATTATCTAATATTTAATAAAAGACTCCTTAATTATTATAGATTTGTTATTAAATATAAATCAGTATTTTTTAAGTCAGCAATAATAGGGTTCACAATTAGTTTGAAAATGAGAATTCCATACAAAAGACACAACATGTTAACATCTTGCATACTTTGGTAATCTTGTTTCTCTCCTACTCATGGTAAACTACTAACTAAACGTTCAAAATGATCATGCTAAATTTATTGAGGGCATTGAATTAGGGATTCCCAAGAGTTTGGTTCTCAACACATGAATTAATGAATTCAATTTGAGGGCACTTCGAACCACCGATAGGCACAGAACACAACTTCCACCACTTCTGGTGGACCACAAACCATGACTGACAATTCAGTAGGAGTTCTAAATTGTGGTCATTTGTTGGTTTCTAATTAGTCTAGAACTTTTTAAAACTTGTGCTTGAAAATGTAAGCTAGTAAATAGTATACCCAGAAGAAAATGCAGAACCTATTAAAGTTGGTATTCGATTAATTTCGACTAATTTACCCTTTTTAAAACATTAATAATAGCCATTGATCACCAATTCGTTATAATAGAGTTTGATCATGATACAACCTATACTAAAGGTGAAACATTTTAATTTCACCTAATTATTAAAGGGATCTCTTTTAACTATACAAGTTTAGGTTCTTGATATTGTTTATTGGTATTGGTTCTTGGTACTTTTGATTGCAATTCAATTGAAAAACTCGAAACAATTGGATAAATGCAAATCAATTCTTACTAATCAATGATTTAATCAGTTTTTATTATATTTGTATTGTTTAGGTTTAAGATGAGAACTGAGGGAAAGAAGTGGTACTCTTTGATGATTTTGACTCCGATTCATATCATTTTAAACCTGAACTCTATTCTCAAATAATTTAGAAACTAAGAAATGACCCCAATTTAGAACTCATTAAATCATTTATTAGTTTTAATAATTATTAATAATTTTATCATTAATTGAAAAAAGTGTTCATTTTTGTATTCATTCTTTTCTTTTTGAAGTCTAACACAGAATATAAGACTGGTCTCAAATTCCAATCTTTTCAGTTCTACCGTCTCTTATGAAGTCATCCAAATCCGTAGTATTTGATGTGTCTTCAGTCCAATGATGGAGAAGTACTGAAGAAGACCTATAATTGGCTTTACATGAGTCCAATTGTAATACTAGTTTGTGGAGTGTCTCCGATGGACAGAATAAAAATAATTTAGAATAAATAAATGGTTTAATAGAAGCGATAATTTATTTAAAATTAAAGCATAAAAAATACAAAATACAAAAATAGCTGCCTTTCAATGAATTTCACTATAATTTAACAGAAAGAGAGCACTGAATGCTCTGAATTGTTCTTAAAAGTAGATCCAATCGATTATTTGCCATTTGATATCATCTTTAGCTGCCTTAAGAATAAGAACTAGTTTTGTATAAAATTATGACAAAAAATAGTTTATGATATAAATGGCAAACAAATGACAAACAAAATCACAAACAGTTTTCTAATCACAAACCGGTAATTGTTTTGATTTTTTGTTAAATTGAAAAATAAATTCATTTAAAAGAGTATAGACTGTAAAGAATTGGTCCCGAATTCGACCACTTTTCGGGTATACTTTATATGTGTTTTAAACATAAGAAGTGAAGTTTTGTTGAGAATGAGCTTTGGATGAATTTTGGCACTTCGGCCACACACACAACACCACTACCGGAAAAGTGGTCAAAGTCTGACTTAAAAAGACCTGTATTACCATTAAATAGTTAATTATGTTTTTTGATAACCAGAACCGGATTTTTCTCGTTTTATCATTTTTGAGTAAATGTTTGCGAAATTTTTTTCATTAATGAAAATGAAAAATGAGATGAAATGATGCGATAAATTAATTGAGTGAACACTTCATAAATTAGGCTTTGATTCAGACTTAGATCACAATCTAATCATTTATATGAGACGACATTATTCGTCACATATTATGAGACGTCGGGTAATAGTCTGGTGTCGGTTCTGCAACGGGTTCTGGTGTTGTATATAAAGGATTTGGGAAATCTGGCGGATGAGGCAGTGGTCCCGAACGCTTTGGTTTACGTCGATATGCCATTAACCAACACGATATGGCGACGGCCACCGCCACCAGTGCTAACAGAGTTGTTATTATCATTGAAATAATTAAACCTAATTTTGGAAGACACACGTGTTCTATATCTTCCACTTTTGGTCCGCTCTGAATCGGTAGAGACGGCTGAGGATCGCGTTTTTCAAATGTCAGAATTGCATTCGACTGAACCATAATTTCTTCGCGAAGAGCGCCTTCTTTGAAAGCGTCAGTCAAGACGAGGTCCTCCTCATTAATTTGTCTTCTTTTACGTCTACCGTAAGCGTCAACCCCTTCGCAATTGACGGGAGGACACGAACCAAAACAGACTCTTATATTGCATTGAAATCTCAAATTATTACTCGAAGGGAACTTAAAAGCATTAAATCTGGCCATCAGTGACTTGCGGTGTGGGTCGTACTCCCAATTGCCAAAAATGCTGGGATCAGTGGCACAACCGTTTGCATCGGTCACTTCGTATTGGAACTCTCCGTCGTCTTCCATAGTCTTTGCGACACAACTTCGAGCAAAACCGCCATAAATGAAGTCCGGCTGAACGTCAACTTTCAAAAGTAAATCGTCGCCGATCTCTGCGCTATTGATTTCTTTGCCCTCAAGAGTACAGATCGACATAATACAAGTGGGGGGCGGACCAGTGTTTGCTATTGTGCCCGATGTTGTAATCATACTAACATTAAAGCCAAGAGTAATTGTCTTTTCTCCGGTATTGTAAACGCATTTGATGTGATAGGCTCTGGCTCTGAATGTCACCAGTTTTGGATGTTTTTGAATAATCAATACAAACGATGCCTCTCCGTCCACATGAATGAGTCCGCAGTGACCGAACAACACTTTAAAATCAACTGAATCTCCTTCAGCACTGGTAACCATTCTTCTGCATTGAGGGTCTTGACTGTGACCCTTAACATATATTATACCATCGAATCGGTCCAATTGGACGGACACCTGAACGCCATCAGCCAAACACATCACTAAATACAATATAAGTGTTAAGAATAGGATTTCAAATATAAAAAAGTGTCGAATAATACCCAATATCTCTGATGGCGGGGGTATTGTTCGCGATTCCACAGGAATTTCTGGAGGCTCTACATAACAGCCAACGTTCTTATCATATGCATCTCCAATACGACCCTTAGGACAGGTACAGATAGCTTTATGGTCTCGAGCAGTGCACTCGGAATGAGGTCCACATATGTAGCAAGGACCTATCATTTATAGTTCATTTAATTTCAATTATATATATATAACACTTATATCTAAGACTTACTGATACACTGTTTACTTCCCAAATCACATTCTCTGTCGTTAGCACAGTCTTCGACTGTACGACAGCCATCAATTTCTTTACAACCCTTGACATATGGATCACCAATAGTGTCAACAGGACAGCTACAATCATAACCTCCGGGTCTATTGTTACAAATAGCACCGGAACCACAGGTCACGTGTTGGCACTCATTTAAGTCAACGCATTCACCGCTTGGATGTAATTCATAGCCGTGAGGACAGACACAAAAACCACTGGCGCTTCCAGTATAGACACAATCTTCATTAAGTGGACATGGATTTGTTGTGGTACAGTTTACAGTCTTTATGAAACAGTAATCATTTTCACGGAAAAAGTTTTGTGGACATCCGCAGGTATTACTGTCCAAACAAATAAGATTACCCGGACAGTGATAGTCTATACCGCAAACAATTTTCTTAAAACATAATTTGAAAGGATTTCCCTCATGACCCGGAGGACAATAACAGTCTGATTGATGGTTCTCTGTTCGACAAATAGCGTTCTGACCGCACTTGTATTCCAATAGACCTCTTACGGCACAGGCATCTGATGAGGTATCAAATTTGATTCAATTATTAATTTATCCAAAATATATTAAACAAAGATATTAATAAAATGACACAAACCATAACACTCTCCAGTATTGAGATCACACTTTTTAGTAAGACTACAGTCAGAATCTGCGCGACAGCCTCTAAGTGGTGGTGGAATCAAACGACAACCTTCTCTGTATGGGTCGCCCTCATAATGAGCCAAACATTTGCATTCATAAGAGCCCAAAAGGTTAATACAGGTCGCGTTCTTTGAACACACAATTCGGGGCTCTTCTAAGCATTCATTGATATCTAAAATTTTATCACATTTTCATTATTATATGTTTTGCTTTCAATTCAATGAACAATACCTTCACAAATGCCTTCAATTGTGAGTCGGAAACCTCTTGGACAAACACAGAATCCTCCCCCCTGACTGAATATACACTCCTGATTGGCGAGACAGGGGTTTGTTGTCGTACAGTTTTGACTTCTCTCTGAATAATTAGAAACCAAATATTTAAAATTCTATAAATTTGAGAGAAAGACAGAGGAAGGCCTACTCGAGCAGTAATCTAATTGTCTTTCAAAGTCTGGAGGACAGCCACATTTATTGTCAGATAAACAAATAAGATTTCCCGGACAATTGCCATCAGAAACACATTCGACGGGTTTGCGACAGATTTCATATGGGTTTCCGGAATGCAAAGGTTTGCACCGACACTCCTTCCTATGATTAACGACCGCACAGATAGCGTTTTGACCGCATTCGTAATCCTGAAGACATGGATCTAATAATAGTTTTAGAAAAGTTTAAAAAAATTGATTTTCTTGAAAATATAATCGATAACTGACTCATGCATTTGAACTCAACACAGGCTTTGTCTTCGTGACAGTCAGAATCGTGGAGACACTCCTGTCGGGGCTGTTCCGCTGTTCACATAAAAAGGTTTTATAAGTGAAAAGTACTTAAAACTTAATGTTATTCCTACCGAAACATCCCTCTCCATATGCATCTCCGGTACTACTTGGAGGACAGGAACATTTATAACTACCGGCGGTATTAACACACATGGCTCCGGGACCGCACGGGAATGTCTGCTGATCACATTCATTGATGTCTCTACAAAATCCGTCTGATGTAAGAATAAAGCCTCTAGGACATATACAGAATCCAGTTAAACCATTTCCACTACTGTATGCACACTCTTGGTTTTGTGGACAGGGAGTACTCGTAGAACAGTTAACACTCGTCACTAAAAGAGTCGAATCAATTAATTGAAAATATCGTAATTTTAGAATAAGTTATTTAATTCATACGAATGCAAAACGAAGCCAATTGTTGGAACGGTTTGGGACATCCACAGAAGTCACCCAAACAATTGAGATTTCCCGGACAGTCGGCAAAACTGGAACACGAATCACCTAAAAACAAATGTCAAACAAATATATTATTAATAATTTTAAATCAATACAAATAATGTCTTATATCTTACGGATAGAACACTCGACATATGGATTTCCTCTGTGCCCAACAGGACAGACACATTCAGCCTTTGAATTGATTGCTTTACAAATGGCTCCTTTGCCACAAACTCCGGGTCGCGAACAAACATCTAATTTGAAATTAAATAAATATTAAAATATTAATTCATTAATATTTAGTTAATTTCTTTTGAAAATTCGGCAAAACTTTTTAATATAATGGAATCCCTCTATAATTATATTCTCTTCAATTATATAAATAAAAAGTGTTTTTTCGCAGAAAAGTATTTTCAATTGAAAACAACTATAAGAAGACAAACCATAGCATTCTTGAGTGACGGGATTACACTTCTGATCGTTCTTACAGTCAGAGTCATGGAAACAAACAGGAAGGGGTGATCTACAACCGGTTGGACCATAAGCATCACCAACGAGAGTCATTGGACACGAACATTTGAACCATCCAGGTAAGTTAGTACAACTGGCACCAGGTCCACAGGGAACTCTTTCTTTTAGACATTCGTTAATATCTTTGCACTCCTGATTTGCACAGACATAACCGTTGCCACAATCCTTATCCACTTCACATTCAACCGATACTTTAGTGCATTGCCTTAAAGGATCGCCAGTATATCCGGGAAGACACGAACACTGAGCCTCATGTTTCTCAGCCCTACAAATAGTGTTGACGCCACACATTCCTCCAATACTGCACGGGCTCTGACAGAACCCATTGACACACGCCTTATCGAAAGGACAGTTGTTATGCATACGACAGCCGACAATACATTTTTGTTTCAAACAAATCCTTTCGAGACCGCAGTCGTCATCATTTCTACACTCCGGAGGGATTTCTTAAATATTAACTCATTATTAGTCATTTATATCATTAACTAATCAATTGTCTCAAACCTCTACACTCAACATCTGGATCTCCTCTAAATCCACTAGGACAACTACATATAGCCACGTGATTAGCAGCCGAACAAATGGCTTCTTTACCACAGGCGCCGCTATGAGTGCACGGGTTAATACATTTTGCTTTAATACACGCCTTATCTGTTGGACAGTGAGTCGATGAACGACAACCGTCTGTAGAATTGAAAAAAATTAAGATTTAATTATTGTCTCATAAGATATGAAAAGAGAACTGACAAACACAGCGTTGGTTCTGACAAATGTGTTCGAGAGGACATTGAGGATCAGATGTACACTCAGGTGGGGGTAGTATTCGTTCGCACATTAATTTTGGATCACCAGTGAAATCAGGATTGCAGGTACAAATACGGTCGTGATTTAGTGGTTTGCAAACAGCATTTGGTCCGCACGCGCCGAACAAATTGCATGGATTCTGACAATTCTTGTTAATACAGGACTCCTCAAAACGACAATTGGCGTCATTACGACAGCCCTCTAAACAATAGAAACAATAATTTGATTTATAAAATCAAAATAATAATAAAAGTTACCGATGCATCGATTGGTTTCACAGATCTTTCCCAACGCACAGGAGGCGTCCTGTTCACAGTAGTCGTCCGGAACTGAATAATAATTAATATAAAAATTAATTTAAAATAAATAAAAGTGGTTTTCATACTGGGCTCGCATTTCACGAATGGATTTCCTCTAAAGTTTGTGATGCATTCACAGCGAGGCCTGTGATTAAAGGGTTGACAGTTGGCATTCACTCCACAACTATTTGGTAAAAGACAAGGGTTTTGACAAATTCCATGAATGCATGCCCTGTCTTCGTGACAGTTATTGTCGAGACGACATCCGGATATGCACTGAGTATTTTCACAAATCTGTCCCAAAACACATTCACTATCTTTTAAACATTGAGGCGGTGCTTCAGTGCACACCACATTTGGATTGCCTTTGAGACCAGAAGGACAGGAACACATCGATGTGTGATTGAATGGCTTACAAATAGCATTACGACCACAAACACCAAAAAGACTGCACGGGTTTTGACAAATACCATTAATACAGGACTCTTCGAGAGCACATCCCTGACTGTCTCGACAACCAATAATACAGCGCGAGTTTTCACAAACCAATCGATTTCCGCAGTCAGTGTCGCGAATACATTCTCTCACGTCTTGAAGTGGTCGACACTCGACGTGAGGATCTCCAATGAAACCTGAATGACAGGAACAGACGGCTAAGTGTGCGTTCGCTGAACAGTCAGCGTTTATTCCACAGGCGTTCGGGTGTTCACAAGGATTCCTACAAATTCTATTATAACAGGTTTGGTCGGGAGTGCACTGATCGTTATTACGACAGCCCTCAATACAAGTGCCCGATTCACAAATGTAGCCGAAACTACACTCACGATCCGAAGCGCATCCAATCAATTGATGTGAGTCTTCGCGTTCACAAACAGCGAAAGGGTCTCCAGTGAATTGTGGCGGACAACTACAGACTGTTCTATGATTTTCCGACTGACAAAATGCGTGTCGACCACAGGCGCCAAATACACTACAGGGGTCCTGACATCTTTGGTTAATACACGCCATTGTGTAAGAACAGGTGTCATCCGTACGACAGGCATCGATACACTTTCCATTTTCACATATTTGTCCGGTTCCACAGTCGGCGTCGTGTAAACAAATAGGAATTATCACTGGAGTGCACTGAATATTAGCGTCACCCGTAAACCCAGATGGGCAAGAGCATCGGGGGCGGTGACCCACTGTACTACACTGGGCATTCACTCCACAAGAGTCCGGATAATCGCAAGGATTTAAACATTGTCTGTGAAGACACGTCGTGTCCTGTAAACAGTTGTCGTCGACTCGACAGCCAATTATACAAACATTTTGTTCACACATCGCTCCCAAATGGCACTCCTTATCGCTATTACATTGAATTGTAGGCAATTTTGTAATCGCTTTACAATAATCGTATGGATTTCCCTCAAAACCAAAAGGACAGCGACATTGGGGACGATGAAGGACTGGTTGACAGTTGGCATTTTGTCCACAGGGGGTCTGAACTGCACACGGGTTTATACATTTGCTGTTATAACAGGCTCTGTCGAAAGTACAGTCTGAGTCTCGTCTACAGCCTGTAATACAGTTTCCGTCATCACATATCTCTCCCGGATTACACGCCGTATCAGAATAGCACTGTTTTTGTATCGAAACGCAATAGTGGTGTTCGCACACCTTTCCGGGACCGCAATGACTGTCTTCTTCACATTCATATTCAACACTCGGTTTCTTTTCAACGCAATGAACTTTAGGGTCGCCCTCATAGTTGGGTGGACACAAACACTCAGACTTATGGTTAACACCTCTGCAGAGAGCATTAAAACCACAAGAATTTTGAAGTGAATTTGCAAGTGAGCAAGGATCACTACATCGACGACTAATGCATGACTTATCAAATGGACAGTTAGTATCTGCGCGACACCCGATTATACATCTGTTTGTGACACATATCTTAGAAGAGCCGCAGTCAGTGTCCACATAACACTCTTCCTGTTGTACCTGACATGAAATGCTTGGATCTCCGGTATAGCTCTCAGGACATCGACAGACCCCGTCATGATTTATGGCAATACATAAAGAGTTTGTGCCACAGATTTTAACAGAACAGGGATTTTGACATAACTTATTAATACAACCCTTCGTGAAATCACAGTCACTATTACTACGACATCCGTCAATACAACGACTGTTTTCACAGATCTCAGAGGGTCTGCACTCGTTATCTGAGACACAGCCAGAAATAACCGCACATTTTCCTGACTGACAAATATATCCGACGGGACAGTCATCGTTCTTACGACAAGTGGGAAGTTCTAAGCATTGGGTTTCAGGATTTCCCGTATAGTTTGGCGGACAATTGCATTTAGATCTGTGATGGAATGGAATACATTCAGCATTTATACCACACGAACCTCTAAAACTGCATGGATTTTGACACTGTTGTGAATGACAGGTCATATCAAGTGCACAGTCCTCATCGCGACGACAACCGGCAAAACACTTTCCTTTGACACATATGTGTCCGATAGCACAGTCTTTATCAGCGCTGCACTCAAATCTTGTAATACATTGTCGATGAATACAGAACTTATCGATAGAACAGTCGGAGTCAGTCTTACAGGAAAGGGCTTCTTGTGTGGGAAGAGTACATCTAATCGTTGGATTGCCTTCGAATGGATGCGCACACGAACAGATCGGCTGATGGTTTACTGGTTTGCAAAATGCATTCTCACCGCAAACCCCACTAAACATACAGGGATTAGTGCATTGAAGACTTATACAGCTCTGGTCGTCAGCACATCCACCATCAGATCGACACCCATTAATACATTTATAATTTTGACAAATCTTTCCTGAATTCTGTCCGCAGTCAACATCAACCACACAATCCATTCGACGGCATTCAATCTTTGGATTACCGGTAAATCTTGTCGGACACGAACAGAATGGCTGATGATTTACTCCATTACATATGGCTTCTGTTCCACAGGCAGTAGGACTCGCGCATACGTTAAGACATTTCCGATTAATACATGACTCGTGATTTAAACACTCAGAGTCTGATCTGCAACCAGTCATACATTTTCCTCCGTCGCAGACAAACCCTTGAGGACAGACTTCATCTGAGGTACAAATGATACTACAGAGTCGGTCAATACATTTCTCGTTATCAAAGCATTCGATATCAGAATTGCATTCAGCCCTACAAACGGTTCCTTCACATCTGCTTCCAATAAGGCACGGGTTCTGTACATTGCAAGGGGTTGACACTCGAACACATTCTACATATGCGTTTCCAATTGAACCCTCTTTACACGAACAAACCTTTTCGTGAAGACTAACACTACAAATAGAATTAGTTCCACAGGCAGTGGGTGTCGCGCACGGGTCGATACATAGATTGTTAATACAGGCTTCAGATGAGGCGCAGTCAGAGTCCGAACGACAGCCAACATTACAGGTATTTTGTAGACATATTTCACTGGAAGGACAGTCTCTATCTTTAGTGCAATGGATATGACACCTGCCATTAGTACACTTCTCATCGACGGCACAATCTTTGTTTGCGCTACAAATGGGACGGCATCTGTTGTTTGTACAGAAATGACCGGAGAAATGGCAGTCTATGTTTGAGACACAGGATATCGATTCCCTCATACATCCAACGTTAGCAGTGGGTCGGCCCACAAAGTTTTGCGGACAACTGCAGCTAATTCTGTGATTCACAACATTACATAAGGCATTGGGACCACACGCGGCGCTTCCCTCACACGGATCTATACATTGATTTCGGGTACAAATTAAATGTTCGCCGCATTGACTGTTAGAACGACATCCGGTTTGACATCTGTTTTGACTACAAATCTCGTTGTGTTGACATTCGTTATCGTTTCGACATAGAAGTGAACAAAAGCCTCCGAAACATTTCTCACCCAAAGCGCAATCCTTATCAGAAGTGCATTCAGGTCTGCACCGACCCTCTGAACAAAAATGATTTTGAGGGCAATCATTGTTGGAGAGACACATTCGCATCACTCTAACACAGGATAACTTTGCGTTACCCGTGAAACTGGTAGGACAGGTGCACACCGGCTGATGGGATACCATATTGCAAATGGCATTCGTTCCGCACGACGTCGGAGTATCGCAAAGATTTTTACAACTATTGAGAAGACACGACTCCTTATATGAACAATCGTTGTCTGTACGGCACCCAAATTGACATTTCTTGTTGTGACAAATCTCTCCGGTCAAACACTCTTCATCTGTAGAACAGCCCAAAAGACAGCGTTTGTCAAAACAAATTTCTTTTAGTGCACAGTCTTTGTCTGAAGCACAGGGAGGACGACATCGATTTGAGTCACATATCATTCCGAAGAGACAGTCTTTATCTGCAACACAAGCGGTGGGTATTCGAACGCAACCTCTTCTATAGTCGTGAGGATCTCCAGCAAAGCCTTCAGGACAGGAACATATGCTCTGACGGTTTTCAATACGACATAAAGCATTGGGTCCACAGGTTTGGGGTCTTTCACATGGATTCTGACACAACAAATTACCAGAAAAGTCGGGCTCACAGACAGCATTTGGGGGACAATCAGAGTTTCCATTCGGACATTCATTAGGTCCGCGACATCCGGGCTCTCCGAATGGTGAACCAATATTTCTTTCTGGGGGACAGACACAATCATAGCCTCCTATTTTATTCTTGCAAATGGCTGTCCGGTGACAAACCGGTTGCGAACAATAGTTGATTGGAGCGCACCCGACGACGGGGTCGCCTTCAAAACCTTCTAAACAGCGACAAACGGCTGAGTGTTGTTCTGAACTGCAGACGGCATTATCGCCACATATTCTTTGCTGACGACAGGGATCGACACACGTATACTTAGAACAGACCTGATTTGGTTTACAGTCCTGACTATCGATGCATTCAATGGCTTTACAGCCAACCCTATCATCGGTTGGATTTCCTGTAAAACCGGGTAAACACTCACAAACGGGTAAATGATTGCTAGCTTTACAAATGGCGTTACGACCGCACAGAACGCTATTACATAAATCAATGCAATCATTTCGTCCCCTTTCGTCTGAACGACATCCCAAATGGTCGTCACACTCAACATCGGACTGACATTTGCTCTCAATCTTTGATATACATTTCCATCCGACGCATTGATAATCATCTGCGCAGTCAGTGTTTGTCTGACAGACTTGAATACATTTGCCATTTTCGCAGCGCTCGTTTTGACTACAATCCCGATGAGAACCGCATGAAATTCGACAAAAGTGGTCCACATAACAGAACTCAGATGCGGGACAATTGTCGTCAGTATCGCAATGAAGACGTTTCCGACAGCCAGCGATGGGATCACCAAAAAAGCCTTCTCTACACTTACAGGTATAGGAATGTATTTGAGGCACACAAACGGCATTATCGCCACAAGCGGTCGACTTCTGGCAAACATTAATGCATTTGTTTTCATAGCAAACATCACTTTCTTTACTGCAGTCCAAACTTGTGGTGCACTCAACTCTTTCGCAACGGATGTGTGGATCTCCTAAAAAGTTTTGTGGACACGAACACCGGGGTTTGTGGTGAAGACTAACACAACTCGCGTTTACACCACAAACAGTGGGATCATTACATCGATCTCTACATTTGGGAATTCCGGCCACAAGAATACAAGTGGCAGAATCTGGACAGTCGTTATCGCCGTTATAACAAACGTCTGGTTCGTGACATCCGGGATGTGTGTATGCGTTACCGACTAAATTGTTTGGACACTTACAACTAAAACTTCCCGGAGTGTTATCGCAAATGGCAGTGTTATGGCAGGGATGGAGTCGACACTCATCCACATCAACGCAAATAAGTCGTCCATTATTTTCAAAGCCCTGTTCACAACGACAGGCCGCCTGACGGTCACGAATAACACATGTGCCATAAGGACCGCAGTCGACACTATCGCATGCATTCTCGCACAGGAAGTTAACGCATTGTCTATCGTAGGGACAGTCGGCGTCGTGAAGACAATCAACTTTTTGACATCCATTCTGTCTGTTATAGGGATCGCCAGTATATAAGCCAACGTCAGGACATTTGCACAGAATTTGATGATTTGCGACATTGCAGAGTGAGTGCGGTCCGCACGGGTTAATATCACAGGGATTGACGCATTTGGAAACTCCATTAAAATCACTTCTGCATGCTGCATTCTTTGGACAGTCAGAATCTCCTCGAGGACATTCACCCGGGTTTTGACAACCAGTAAAACCGTCTCCTATTTCTCCTTCAGAACACATACATCGATAACTGCCCGGAATGTTCTCACAAATACCAGTTTCATGACAGGGACTCCTTAGACATTCATTGATGTCAACACATCCCAATCCTGTCTTGAATTCAAAGCCGGGAACACACGTGCATTGAGTATTGGCACAGACCTGGTTTATACTACAGTCACTATCAGAACGACAGCCAGAAATACAGATATGATTACTGCAAACCTCTCCCGTCGGACAATTATTATCACTGGAACAGGTTTGAGCACATTTGTTGTCAACACACTTCTCTCCCTCAACACATTGATTACAGGGAGCTCTACATCGCAGTTCTTGACATATATGTCCGGCGGCACATCTCGTGCTATCGATGCAGTCAATGACTTTTCGTTTGCAGCCCATTATAGGAGTGGGAGAGCCTTCAAAACCCGGTCCACAATTGCAGGTAAGGTTATGGTTGATTACAGAACAGATTGCGTTCGGACCACAAATGCTTTTAATTTCACACGGATTTTGGCACCGGTTCTGAATACAGGCCTGATTTGCATCGCATTCAAAATTGTCGCGACACCCGATATTACAGTAACCCTTTGAAACACAGGCCTCGTTTGGGGGACAACTGTCGTGAACTATACACGCCTTTACACAAAAGTTGTCAACACATCGCTCTCCTGAATAACATTCTGTGTCCAGAGTACAGACGAATCTGCACTGACCGTCAACACAGGCCTGACTGTCACCACAATCCGGGTTAGAAGTGCAGAGTCTTGATATGCGGGTACAGCCTCCCAAAGAGTCAGCTTCTCCTCTAAAGTTGTCGGCACAGACACACTTTGCCTCGTGATTACGGGTAACGCAAACGGCATTTGGACCGCATTGAAGGCGTTCGCACGCATTCTTACAAAGGTTTACACCCGTCGGGTCGGGCAGACACGCGGCATATGGAGGACAGTCACGATTTCCATTTGGACAGGAGTTGGGATGTCTACAGCCACGAATGCCCTTCTCGTAGGGGTCGCCGATATAATCGGGCGGACATTTACAGGAATAGGAGCCGTGAGAGTCAACGCATTGCGCCAATTGATGGCATGGATTTGATTCACATAAACGTACGGCAATACATCCCGAACCGTATGGATCACCCGTATAACCAGAGAGACACCTGCAGTTTGCGCTATGAGCCTGAGCTACACAAACAGCATTAGATCCGCAACCATTAATGCATGGATCGAAACAATAGTTCTGATTAGAACAGGCCTTATTGTCAGCACAGTCTCTATCAGTAATGCACTCCACTCTATGACAGCCTTTGCTCTGGTCGTATGCGTTTCCCACATAGAGTCCAGTTTGAGGGCATCGACACTCGGGTTGTCTATTAATTGTAATACAGACCGCATTTTTGCCACATTCGAAGTGAGAACAGCCGTCGACGCACTTCCGAATACCATTTGTGTCGGGAAGACAAACATCGTTAGGATTCTGACAGTCAATGTCTGCATCGCATCCATGTATTGGAATCGGGACACAACCAGTTCTACTTTGAGGGTCACCTGTGAAGCCGGGATCGCATTTGCACTGACCCTTATGTTGGAGTGAAATACATCTTGAATTTGGAGTACACGTGAAGTCAATACAGGCTTCGGCGCACTTCAAGTTTCCAGCAGCGGATCGACAGGTCTCGAAAGAAGGACAGTGCGAGTCTTCATTACATTCATTTGATTTGGGTCTACAAACAGCGCTCAGGGCATCCCTTACAAATCCTCCGATACATTCACAAAATGCTGTGTGATTTGAAGCAACACAATGAGAACCTGTGCCACAGTTTGTGAATTGACAGGCATTGAAACATTTCTTAAGGCCGTCGTTCATCGGTTTGCAGACATCTGTGGGTTCGCGACAATCGAAGTCGAATTCGCATTCATTGGTTTGTTTGTGTCGACAACCGTTCAGCACATTATTCGGATCCCCGACATATCCGTTAAGACAAACGCATTGCGGTCTGTGTTTGACTCCATTGCAAACAGAATTTGGACCACAGGTTACAGAATCGCAGACATCGACGCAATCAAATATTCCGGACTGTGTTTGACGACAGGTATGAGTGGATCGACACTCGACATCACTCTGACAAACATTTTTTCGAATGGGTTGACATCCAGTAATATAAGGGTCGCCATCAAATCCTGAGCCACAAAAGCATTGAGTCTTGTGATGAGTGGACCTACAAATGGCATTTTGACTGCACTTTACGTAAAGGCAAGCGTTGGCACATTTTCGAGTGCCGGTCGTATCACTTTGACAGACGTTATCAGTGGGACAGTCCTCATCTGACTTACATTCATCGGGATCGTGACATTTGTGAAATGGATCGCCAACAAAGCCCTGACGACAAGTGCACTGCGCCCTATGATTGGATGTCACACAAACACCGTTTTCTCCACAAAGAAAGTGTTCGCACGGATCAGAGCAAAGGTTTATACTGTTGACCCCTTTAACACATATAGCGTTTGAGGGACAGGTATCATCACTTTCGCATTCATGTGGTATTTTATAACAGCCTCCTTCTCCGGGTCTTCCGGTGTAGTCCTCTTTACAGACACACGAAACGAATTGATTATTTGTACTGCAGATAGTATTGGGTCCGCACAGGTTTGTACTGCAGCCGTCGATACAGTCTTTAATTCCATTTTGATTCAGTTGACAGACTTCGTGTGTCTTACAGTCGGTATTTGAGGTACACTTGTCTTTAGGAGAACAACCTCTCAATAAATCTTCAGGAGATCCAACAAATCCTTGTTTGCATTGACAGCTCGCTGTGTGGGACACAGGTATGCACTGAGCGTTAGGACCGCATTTCAAAGTTTGACAGACATCGAGACAATCAAGAATTCCTTTTCTGGTTGTCGAACAGATTTGATCTTCTCTACACTCGCGATCTGACTGACAGAGGTTAGGAGCACAGGCGCCGGTCTGGTCACCATTTATTCGTGTATAGCCCTGAAGGCATTCGCACTGCGGCCTATGATTTCTTCCAATACAGTGCGCGCCTTCACTACAAATATGTCCGAAACAACTGTCGACGCAATCTCTTATGTTCTCATTAGTGAGGATACACTTCTTATCTGTAGAGCACTGGTCGTCGCCATCACATAAATGTTGTGGTGGTTTCTGACAGCTTCTAATGGCGTCACCAATAAAACCGGGCAAACATTCACAGACCGCCTGATGTCCTCTTCCAACGCAGTGGGCATTCAGACCACACCTCACATTAAGGCAAACATCTGTACAGTTCTTGAGTCCGTTTTGCATTCGACGACAGGACTGACTGTCGGGACAACTCAAGTCATCACTACAAGTGATTTGGAGGGGTTGACATCCAAACTTGTTGTCATACGCATCGCCAACAAAATTTGGTCGACACTCGCAATATGGTGTGTGTCCCGAACCCCGACAAACAGTATTAATACCGCACTGGAAATCCTGGCAAACGCTCTGACAGTCTCTGATTCCCTGAGGAAGTGTAACACATGTCTCGTCCTGATTGCAATCCCCGTCTTCGCGACAAATGGGAGGATTACAACCCTTTTGAAGATCGTAAGGATTTCCCTCATAATTGTTATGACAATTGCATTCAGGCCTTCGACCCATAGATTGACAAAAAGCGTTTGGACCGCATTGAATGCCTTTACAGACATCAGAACAACGTTTCTGACCATCAGTTGATTGGCGACAAATGTAACCCTCGACACAGTCCTCATCGATATTACAACTCATTATAAAAGGAACGGGTGTTCTGGAAGTACAGCCTTTTTCTAAGTCGTGCGGATCTCCCGTATGAGCGTCTCTGCAATAACACAACGGTTTGTGATCAGTGCTCACACAGAAAGCGTTTGGTCCGCATTGAGTCGTATCGCAGGGATCGACGCATTGATAACCGATATCTTTGTTGACAAAATTGCAGGCATTGTTTGTCTCACATTGAGAGTCATGTTTACAGGCATTGGGCTGAGCGCACACTCCTCGGAAACAAACGGCTCCCGTCGGACAGTTAAATGTTGTCGAACAAGAAGTTCCGATTCCACTGATTTGATCCTCAATTCCGGCCTCACGTGGGGGCTGACACGCATACAATGGGTTACCAATAAAACCGGAGGGACAGACGCATTGAAAGCTTCCGATCACATTAATACAATTGGCTCCCGTTCCGCAAGGATTTCCCTGAAGGCACTCATTTACATCTTCGCATCCAAGGAATGGATTTCCATGAAGTCCTGCCGGACAAATACATTCCACAGTATTTGCGCCCTCCAGACAGGAAGCGCTTTGACCGCATACTATATGTTCACAGCGAGGAACTGATGTACACGACTTGTAAGGGTTTCCACTGTAACCAGAATTACAAACGCACTTATTTGGTGTCGAATAAGTGCAGTGAGAGTTGAGACCACATCCAGGACTACATATCGGAGGCGTTGGTAGCGGAGGAGCGCATAGAATATCTGGATTTCCCACAAAGAATGGCAGACATTTGCATTGATTGGTGTGGAGATCGCATTTGGCTCCGACTCCGCATTTGCTGTCACTACAACTCTCTACACATTTTCCGTCAACACATTCCTGATTCGAAGAACATGGCTTTGATTGTGAACAACCAGTTTCAGGACTACATCCGCCGCCGGCCCAGGGATTACCACTAAATCCATTCATACATTGACAGACACCAATATTTTCACTGTTGACAATGCACTGGGCATTTATACCACACCAGACATTAGAACAGGGAGTGACACAGCCTTGAATCAAGTCATTCGGATTTCCAGAGAAGCCGGGCTTACACTGACATCGAGGCTCATGTCTTACAGACAAGCAGTCAGTGTTTGGGCCACATATGGCAGAAACACAGGCATCGATACAGACTCCCGCCTGTCTGTCACACACTGTGTCGTCCGGACAGTTTCCATTAGATTCGCATTTTGCCGGACCAAAACAGCCCGAAGTGTAAGGATCTCCATCAGCCCCTTGAGGGCACTCGCATTTATAACTTCCCAAAACATTGACACAAATAGCAGAGACAGCACAGGGTCCGTTTGGATCAATTGGTAGTAAAGACGTGCATTCGTTTATATCTTAATAACAAATTAAAGAAATAATCAACAAATAATCTTTAGGTAAATGTCTACTAACCCTGACATCCAGTGTTCGGATTTCCCGTACAGCCCGGCCTACATTTACACTGGGGACCATTAGGACCAAGACTACATTCAGCATTTTGTCCGCATTGATGCCAATCACAGGGATCTAAAAGTTTATAATTAATTTTTGGATAATAATTATAAATTGCAATAAATAATACGTTTGCAGTTCTGTCCGTCCAGTATAAAAGGGGGCACACATTCGCACCACTTTCTGCTACACTTTTGATTTGTTGGGCACTGACTATCCTTTTCACACGAATGGTCTAATTGTGGCATTAATTTTGTTAATTTTCAGAACAGATAAGTATATAAACTTACAAATTCGAGTACAGCCTTCTTTGCCAACTCCTGAATAACCCGGTGAACACAAGCACTCATATGAGCCAGCAAGATTTACACATTCAGAGTTAGGACCACAAACTTCGAATTCACTCATTTCTTTACATTCATTAATATCTCGACAAAAACCATTTGCTTCTAATGTGAATCCTTTGGGACAAATACAATATCCATAACCAGAACCGGTATAAATGCATTCCTGGTTCTGAGGGCACACGTTTTCATTGGAACAGTTTCTGCTCATCACTACATATAATATATAAATTAAACTATTTTTCAATTAAAGTGTAAAAAAATCTTACCAATGCAATAATCCCCTTCTCTTATGAAAGGTGTGGGACACCCGCAATGGCGTCCGTGATAGAGATCGTCTGTACAAACAGTATTTCCGGGACATTCCTTATCCTTTTCACATTTCATTACTATTTTTAATAAATTTATTTTAATTAAAAATGAATTTAAAAGAAATGTAAAAATCTATAAATGATTAAAAAAGTGAATACAAACCATCAGGATAACAAACTGAATAGGAATTGCCGGTATAACCACTGGGACAATGACATATAAAACCTCCGTCCAAATTATTACAGAAAGCATTGAGTCCACAAGGTGACTTTGTCAGTTCAGTGCATTCGTTAACATCTAATGGTAACCAATAATTTGTATTAGAAATTCTTGTGTCAAGAAATCAATAATTAATGTATTTTATGACAACCTCTACACTGCTCTCCGACAGCGTCTCTGATATAACCTCTTCTGCAAACGCACTGACGACTTATAGTAGAGTTAATGCACTCCTCATTTATAGGACAGGGATTGCTATCCGAGCAAATGATCTGTTCTTTGCCTTTAATTTATGAATAGTTTTCTTAATTAATTCAATTATTTTCAATTAATCAAAGATTACCTTCGATAGAACACTCAGAATAAGGATCACCTCTGAAATTATGCGGACAAATGCATTCGTAAGAACCCGGAGTATTTCGACAGACGGCGTTCTGACCGCACGGCTTATTCACGCACTCATCGATATCTTTAATCAGTTTTTGATCAGAATTTCATTCAAATAAAAAAAGTATTAAATAATTACCGACACAACCGGGAAGACTATTACTTTTGCCAATATATCCATCAGCACAGGCACATAGAGGGTTACCACTTGAATCCAATTGACATTTCGCGTGTTCTCCACAAAACAATTGATCGCAAGGGTCTGAGTGTTGACAATAAAGTGAAAAAACGAAAATAAAAACAAACTATAATTATACTCACGTTTACACAACTCTCCGAAGAAAGGGGGCGGACACACACACTTGTTATTCTTACAAATGGCATTTCCCGCACAACCAGTATTGGCGTCACAGAAAGTTTCGATTACACATCGAGTGAAAGGTTCGCCATGACTTCCAGGAGGACACCGACAGCTAAAGCTTCCGACTGTATTCGTACAAACGGCAGAATAACCACACTTTCCGTTCGGTCCAAACACTTGTGAACATTCGTTAATATCGACGCACTTATCCCTTGCATTTCCAGTAAAGCCGGGCGGACACAAACATTGATAACTTCCCATTGCGTTCGAACAAATTGAGTTTTCGCCGCACTGTCCGAAAGGTCCGAATCTTCGGTCGCATTCATTGATGTCTTCGCAGTAACGAAACGGATCGCCAGTAAATCCTGCGATAAATTATATTAATAAATTATATTTTTTTTAAAGGAAATGATTACCCGGTTGGCAGTGGCAGTGATGACTTCCAAGAACATTAGTACAGACAGCGCCCTGACCACAAAGACCTGATGGTCCGTGACTAGAGTCGCACTCATTTATGTCTAGAATTACAACAATTTTAAGATTAGAGTCAGAAGAATGTGAATGAGTTTATTGCGTGAGTGCACTGACCGACACAACCAAGGGCAATGTTGTTTGGATCAAAAGTAAAGCCCTGATCGCAAATACAGGCCGCTTCGATGCCATTCACCTGACAGTTGGCGTGTTTTCCACAATTGACTCCATCACAGGGCGCTATAAATCAGATTCTCATTAGAATTAAAGCAATTGAATCAATAAAATGACTGACATTTACAGCCGACGCTTGCATTTCCAATAAACCCGTCCTTACAACTACATTTAAAACTTCCCTCGGTGTTAATACACTTAGAATTTGCGCCACATGGGTATACTCCAAACAAGCATTCATTGGTATCCCGACAACGACTTTTGGGTGAGCCATCAATTTTCTCATAACCCGGTCTACACTCGCATTCATAGCCGCCCTCAGAGTTAATACATTTAGCATTTATTCCACAAATATTTCTGTTTTTGCATTCGTCGACATCTAATCATTTAAAGTTTTTTAGAAATCATTAGAAATCAGAGAAACCCTTAAAGTAATACCAATGCATTCGATTCCATTTATTTGATAACCAGGTTTACAACGACAGGACCCGTCAACACATCCGGCATTTTGGGTACAATCGTAATCAAATTTGCATGATACATCGACAGCTGCTCTATCACAACCAAATTCTGGTGTACCCCTGGCAACATATTTGTCAGGACATTGACATTGAAAAGAACCGGCAGTATTGAGACAATTGGCTCCCGAACCGCACGGACTTTGAAGACATTCGTCGATATCTTTGGTTTAAAATTCAATTAATGTTTTGTAAAAATTTATTCTTTTGTTTAATAAATACCGGCGCAGACAAGGGATGGGTTTCCGGAGTAGCCGACACTACAGACACACTGATATGAACCCAAAGTATTATAACACTCAGTGTTGAGACCACAAGAGTTGGGTCGAAGGCATTCATCTTCGTCTAAATTAAGCCGATTTTAGATAAGTTTATGATTTCTTATGAGGAGATAATGACTTACCCACACAACCGGCTGACAGATAGGGATCGCCAATAAAACCAAATTTACACTGACACTGATAGCTTCCCAGAGTATTATGACATAATGTATTAGCACCGCATGAATGCGGACACTCATCGACATCTATCATAAGCACAATTACATTAACCATTAATGAAAGACATGATTGAAATCGATGCCAGACTTACCCACACAACTCACTTTGGGATTACCCGTATATCCTGTTTAACATAAAATAAAATTACTCAAAATTCTTAACAAATGAGGCATACATTTAATGATTTATTACTAATTAATATTTAAATCAATTAAAAAAAATAATTTTAGACTTTTTCTTAACTTAAGTGTATTTAAAAATTTCAAATCAATAGCTTTCGTGAGACACAATCTGTGTGAGAAACACCACTATTTTCATTATCTTAACATTTCTAACCTTAGATTATTAAGTAGTCGACAATTAATGACATTTTCTCTTCTTTTAATAGATTTTATTTTAAGCGAAATTTTCATTTAAAGCCAAATATTTAAAAATTTTCATTATAGACATCCTTTGAAACAATGGTTAGAATTATTTCATTAATATTTTCTAACTTGCTAATTCTAACTTAGAATATAAAAAAACTGTAATAAAATCACTATTTTATAGTAATTCACAACTTTTGTTTGATCGCAAACTGAGATATTCTTTTGATTAGAGTTTTAAATTAAAGGCTAGAATATGTTTAATAGTAAACTAGACAGGGCAATTTTAATGTTTTATAAAACCAATTTAATATTACCGGATAATTTCTCTTAATATGTGATCACATATTTTATAGATATATATATATATATATATATAATCATATAAATGATGTTTTACTCGAAATGTAAATCGAATATATGAATGAATTAAAGAGATATAACGGGTAAGAGATATGCCTTTTTCTGTAATAGCGCTCATTTTAATGAACATTTAATTACAATTAAACTTCACTTACATTTGAGTAAAATTTGTTTAAAAGTCAATGAAATGATTGTAAATGAGTTTTCTTTAAAACCGAATCTTATATTTTAGAGATTTTAAGACATAATTAAGAGATTTTAAATTAAATTTTAAAGTTTATGTCTCTAAAGATTTGTAAACTTTAACTAATTCTGAACAACGATATTTTATCCATGTTAAACCATATGATTATATACAATTTAAGTAAAATGTTAATTACTCAAGATAAATAATGTGCCCTATAATTAGTACGTTTAAAATAGGTATTAAAATTAATATTTTTAGTTTTCTCTCAATAAATCTGCAAATATTTTTAAAGATATGATTTTTGTTTTATATAGTTTTAAAATATTAGATTAAAAATTTTGAATTAAAATCTTCAGATATATTACATATAAAATATGCGTTTAAGATAATATTTTTATATAATTTTTATATATTGGTTTAATATATTAAAGAAATGTTTGTGGTTTTCATGTTTTAATGAACTGTTTGTCTAATTTTAGTTATGATAAGTTCGATGTGAAAAGTCTTTAATAATTCGATGATTTATTTGAATTTTGTATGTCTTTGAATAATAAATTTGTGACTCAAAATCATTTGATTGATTCACTTATTTAAGGAATATTATGAAAATATCCAACAAAAAGGATGTATTCCACAGATATGGCAAAGATATTCCACTAACTTATATCTTAAATATGAGTGACTTTCCAAAAGGTAGACCCCCTCTCAAGAGATCATTAATTATCAGAAGATTCGCTAACATTTTAAAAGTTCAAAACTTGGTTTATATATTATTTTGAGAAAACTATTACTGAAATGAGGAATCTTTGACTACATTCCAATGAGAGTCAGATTTATGTTTCCATTGTTTGTTTGTTTGCTCTCAAGTATTAAATAATTTTTTTAAAAATTTGTTCTGAATTTAACCGAAAAAGAATGAAACATAACTTATATATAATTAGACACAAAAAATAAAACAATCTTTAATTTAAAGGGTTTTTTCATTAATTTGAAACAAAGAATAATTAACTAATGTTTAGGTCATCCTTTCCTTCAGTTAATTAAAAAATCTACAATCAATTAATTATTAATAATTTGATGAATTCAGTTAATAACACAAATTTATTGCATTTTAGCACTAAATGACAGTTAATTAAGTCTCACATTTAGTTAACACTAAAAATCATTTCACGAAAACTTTATATCGTTTTATCAGAACTAAGAAAAAAATGAAAATAAATGATTTAATTTGTGATTTACGACTCAAACCCTAAAAGATTTGCGTTTTTTCACTAATTTTAAATGTTTAGGAACTCATTTTAATTGAATATTTATTTCATTGATTAATGATAAAAAGTAGGCATGGTCAAACAACTATAAGAAAAAAGATTGAATTTGCCTTGATCGTTAATCTTTTCACTAAAAGGTTTATATCATTTTTAATGGTTTCTCTGGAAATCGATTCAATTTAATGAAAATAAAGGGTTTTATTACCTGTCGGGCACTGACAGAAATAGCCTCCAGGTGTATTTACACAATTGGCTCCATTACCACAAATAGGTGTCGATCTTGTCGTACATTCGTCGATATCAATACAACCGTCTGCTGGCGTTGGATTACCCCTATAACCAGGTGGGCAAGCACATTCATACGCTCCCGGAGTGTTTGTACAAAGAGCTCCCGCACCGCACGGATTGTTCTTACATTCGTCCACATCTTTGAATCAAATAATTTCATTAAAAATTTATTCATTCAAAATGATAAATATGTAAAAATGCTAGATTATTGTTAGATTATTAACTAGATTATATTGTTTTTAGATTATTTTTTCCAATATAACAAATAGTACTTATTTTAGTACCTTATTTAGTATTTCATATTCCTAAATACCATTACCCAGTTCATTTTAAAAATAAACCCTTTAATAATCATAAGAATATTAAATGTTCCACCCTTACTCTACATTGTATCTTGATCAAAACCTTATTATAAAGTAAAGATATTGACCATGACTATCAATAATGTTTTTAAAAAGGGTTAACAAATTATTCAACTTTAATAAGTAATAATTTCGTTCCTAATTTGTTCTTGGTAAACTTGTTATTAGCTTATATTTTTTAGTGCAAATTTAAAAAAGTCCTAAATTATTATTATTATTAAATGAATCATTTGTTTTAACCGAAATTCAATATATTATTTGAGAGAATTTCCTAATAAATGACAAATTCTTATATTATTTCCTAATTTATGAATAATTTTTATTTTATTCCATTACTAATCCCTTCATATGTCGTAAAAGTTTGCCCTAAACTAAAAGTAACTCTAAATTAAGAGGGAGACCATAACCCAATTGCTAATTAAAGGAGCTAGGATTCAGAGCTTACTAGCTAACCTCCTAAGGTTAAAAACTGAGAAGAAAGTATCTAGCACTGTTAATAAAAGAAAAGTATTAACGAAAATTATATAAAATTATGTAATATTTTCACAAAATCTGATGAAAAACTTGAATATTAGTATTAATATATTATGTCTTTCCTTTTCTCACTTTTTTTTATATAAGAGCCGTGAAATTTGGGGGACATTTGGGGGACAACTCTATAAATTTGGAAAAACATTAATTCATAAAACGAAGGCTTCAAACCATTAATTGAAGAATAGGAGAAAGTAAATAATCGAGAGTTATCTTTAGTCGAGAAAACCTGTACCTCAACCTTAACATAAAATATTCAGAAATTAGTTTTAAAAATATTAATGATTTACTCCCTATTCATAGACTAAAAAAGCATTTTGTTTGAAATGTTTGGGAACTCGTTTTCATAGCATTTATTCAATTTTAGTTTTATATAATTATTTGGAATTCGAGTTGATTTTCAGTTTTTTGCTTTAAAATATAAAAGTACTATTTTACCATGTTCATATATAATTAATAAATGTCTAAAAAATTTTAAAATGAGATAAACAATAGGAATCCATAAAATTTTTGAATAAATAATAGTCTCCAATAAATTGTTATGTGTTTTGAAACGAAAACAAGTTTATTACAGATTATGTAAGTATTAAATGCAAGTAATATAGCGGTCAGACCACTCTGGCCTCTGAGAGTGTCATTTCATTATAACTCATAAAGCAATATATTCTCTCATTTTATGAAATCAATTGTTACTCAAATTGTTAACAAAATTTCGATTAAATAAAAATATTTTTAAATGAAAAAAAAACTTGACTCGAGTCGACTCACCCCAACACTCGACTGTGGGATCGCCTTCGAATCCAAGTGGACAATGACAGTTATGACTGCCCGGAAGATTTTCACATATGGCTCCTCTTCCACAACAGCTTGGATTTAGACACTCATCAATGTCTTTGAGATGAGAAGAATTTAATGAAAGTTAATATACATTTCATATGTTATAATCGGTTTAATACATAGACTGACAAATAATGTATTAAAAGGTATTATCAAAAATAAACTCGAAATAAAACGAGTTATAACATACCTGTGCAGGAAACGGTTGCATTGCCTGTGAACCCTGGCTTGCATTTACAAACAAAATGACCAGGAAGGTTACAACATTCGGCATTATCGGCACAGAGACCCGCCAGAGCTGGGATTTCACATTCGTTGATGTCTATCCCATAGAAATGATGAGAATAAATAGAAGATCACAAGTGATTAAAACATTTAAAAGACAATAACCATTACTCTCTTATCACTAATTCATTCATTCATTCATTCATTCAAAGCTCTTCCTTTTAAAAGCAATTAATCGTTGCTTTCATTCGTTAATTAACTGAATCTCACATAAAGTTCTATTCGTTATTTGCATTGAAGTTAATTATAAATAATTTTCAATTCAATCCATAATATGTTATCAGAAAATAGTATATAATTATACTAACCATGACATGAAAAGCCATCGCCATCGTAACCGGGGAAGCAGGAACAATAATAACTGCCCATGGTGTTTGTGCAGTGCGCAAATACATCGCACGGACGGTATTTACATTCATTTTCATCTGTTTATCAAATTATTGAAATATATTTAGAATAAACTTTTAATAAAAAACTATAAAAATGAAAAGATATGTGAATTCAATAAGTTTTTTAAAAAGATATGTATTAAAAATATAAGAATAAAAGATTACCTGGGAGGTCACACCCTTTACCACCAAAGCCATCATTACAATAGCAAAGGTTTTCGAGACAGACGCCATTAACGCATTTTGGCATTTTTGGATGGCAGTGATCTGATTGTAATAATAGTCAGAAGGCATTGATTTCATTAAATTGTTTATTGTTTGAGTAATTGATGGGAAACTCACTTTTGTCGGAACATTTGAGTTCGAGTGAGACTTCATCTGAGCCTTGAAAACATTGAGGTATTCCATCACATAATTTGGATAATTCGAATAATTGCAAGAAATCAGTGGATTCATTCACTTGACAACCGAAGTATCCGTCCTCTAAATTCAATAAAAATATTTCTCTCTGTACATAAGGACTGGGCCATTTTGGCCTATATTGTGCCTGGCTTATGTACACTAAACTTAGGCCCTGGAGGAGCCATAGCCATATCACCGGCCCCTTCACGGAATCCATCGGAGCTGAAAAACAAAATAATTGAACGTTTATTAAATAATATCAAATTTCACATAATTGATCAAGTTCATTTTCTTTAAAAATTCATTAAAGAAGCAAGTTTATAAAGAAGCAAGCTTACAGTTTTCTCCAATTATAATTAAACTAAAAATAAATCAAAAGTTGATAGGGTATAACTTTAACAAAATAAAAGAAAACGTTAACATAACTAATATGACAACAATTTTGGAGACTTTGTATA
Organism: Galumna obvia; assembly: GCA_034695785.1. Taxonomy (NCBI): domain Eukaryota; kingdom Metazoa; phylum Arthropoda; class Arachnida; order Sarcoptiformes; family Galumnidae; genus Galumna; species Galumna obvia. The sequence goes on from JAQFZM010000526.1 coordinate 28,763, forward strand.
AAACATAAGTATTGGTAATAAATGTTTAATCCATTTATGAATCGCCACCAAATCAGGTAACCTTTCAGAGAGAGTGCCTACAAATGATTTGGAACTACGATTATGACAGAGTGTAGGCGCTATTCAGGTGGTGAAGTCCAACAAACAATTATTGAGCACAAGGCCATTATCGGAACGTCATATTATCCATTCAAATGTATATTACTTTTGAAAAATGACTCAATTTCTCAATGAATTACGGATTCACTTAATTAACAATTTTAAAGATTATTATCTTTTATGTGATTTAATTACAAATCGAGTGAAACACAAAAATTGATTTTATTGACAAATATTACATAAAATGTATTAAATGTCAATACATCGAAACCCAATTATGCAATACTTAATGATTTGACGGTCAATAATCTTTGGGCTCTTCTTATGAGTCAAATGCCTAACAGTTAGGATTGGATTTATAGAAAAATTCACAAAACGCCGGAAGACATGTTCACATTAGAGGCCTAACCATCAGAATATGTTTAGACTAAAGAATTTCTAATTTCTGTCTAAAACTGATAATCGCTTTTAATTCTTAGGTTATAATCGAATCGATATTTTTCTTTAATACTAAACTTTCATCGAATTAATGATATGTTTTAAAGATTTATTATTATTACTAAAGATTTAAACCGAGTTTTGCTTTTTTTCGATATTAAATATCGGATTATTTTTGAGTCAAAGATAAATTGATTTTTTCAAGATTTCACTAAACTTTCAAAGAAAAGTTCCAATCAATGACTGGTTCTAAAAGTAAAGAAATGGTAAAAGTGTGTGAAGACGTTTTGATGACAGATTCAAACGACAAATTCAAACACAATTGCAAAGCAATTATTCCAATGACTTTTTGGATAAGAAAATTGTGCTGAAAATAGCTGTGATATCATTGTTGGCAACACTCAAACAAGTGTCTGAGTCGGCCATTATCTCTGGAATAGCATCTGCTTCTTGAAAGAGTGCAATACAAGCACTCATACAATACATAAATATAAGTCTAATTAAAACTAAACTTAAGCTAAATATGAAATTCATAGGAAATTCATGAAATAAATGAATGAAATACTTACTCATCAGTTCTCACATAACTCTCATCACAAATGCGGCAAAATTTTGTCGATTATCACAAAAATATTGAAAGTATTAAATGAAAATAATGGACAGTCAGATAGGGAATGACTGCGTCACTAAATAGTGTTAGCACGAAAAAACTGAAAAAACTTTCAAAGTGTTGTTGAGTGAGGAAGTTGTCCTTCCACTTTTCAGTCAGTCCTTCCACTTTTCCACTTTTCCACTTTCCACAGATATGTTGTATAAGAATTATCCAAAGCTTTGAATCGTTAACCTGAGGCTAAATCACGTGACCGCTGATGCATCCAATGAAAGAAAAATTTACCATGTTTGTTATATTGTGTAGGTATGCAATCGACTCATGGCTGCTATACCTGTCAGGTGCAACGGCTTCGTAATAAGTGGAGGTGATTCGCCCTATCTCTCGATCCCCTCTAACCAAACCTCAACTAAATTTAATGCTATTTTTCGAGTTTCGCTCAAATTTAATATTATTGCAAATGTGAGCGCCGGACACAACACACCACAAGAGAAGAGCCAAAGAGAGAACACAGATG
>JAQFZM010000527.1:0-30422 GCA_034695785.1 Galumna obvia
ACCCCCCCCCCCCTAATACCCCCTGAGCCGAGCCAAAATACCCCCTCTGATACCCCCCTGAGGTCGGCTCCTTTAGCCATCTATGCTGTAAAGTACTCTAAAGTTTTTTTTATATAAGTTTCTTATAAATAATCAAATGATTTCCAATGCCTTCGATGACGAAATTAAAGTTCAAAGAATAAAATTTGAAAAGTTTTTTGAATTTTTTGCAAATTCTTTGATTTGATTATTTATTCGTTGAAAGATTTCAATAATAAAAATAAAATTAACTGGATATTTATCTTCAGAATCAACGAAAATATCAATCGATTAAACGAGAATTCATTTCAAGATATTTCTCTGATATTGTATTTCAAAGAAACTTCGAAACACTAAACAAATCATAATCGAAATAATCACTCGAATGAAAGACCAGGAATTCGACAAATATTTAACTCAATTTCAATATAAACCAAGAATTCAAATCCTTAATAAAAGTATTTCCCTTTAGATTTCACATCAAAAAAATTGAATAGAAATCCATCGAAAAGTTTAATAAATTATATTTAATTACAAAGAATCGATTCTCTCTCTCCCCTACCTCTCTCTCTCTCTCTCTCTCTCTCTCTCTCTCTCTCTCTCTCTCTCTCCCTCTCCATTGTTAGCATTCATTTGATATGAAAAGCAATCAATTTTGACAAAACTAATGACTTTAATGGTTGCAAATCAAGGATTGGATCATTGAAGTCGAGCCAAAGTACTAAACAAAGAATAATAACAATTTTTGTTCATTGGATTCACATTTTCTCCGAATAGTTTTGTTTATACTATTATTTGTTATACTATTTGTCTGAAACTGTAGTCAAACCTATTTATAACAAAACAAAAAATATATTATTTGTTAAGACAATGGTTTCACTGGTTTTTGGTTATTGATTGAAAGCTTGGGATTCAATCAACAGAGAAGTATTGAAGTATAGGTGCAAAACGCCAACAATGGCTCAATTGTCATATCAGTGGACAAAAGGCGAAAATAAAACTGAAAATCACTTCACAAAATAATGCTTGAATTGGAAAATTCAATTTCCAAGATTGAATTACTAATGATAGCAAATCGTCTAAAGAAAACTATAAACACAATTTTCCAATCATTGAATCCTCGAATAAATGATTTCAATCACAAAGTCATACAACGAAAGTATATTTTTTGAAAAGTAAAAGCCTTTTAGTACATCAAAAATTGCTTTCAAATAATACTTTTATAAATATGAGCTAGGTACTCAAATTTCCAAAACAACTCTATAAAATTCTTTTTTATATTAAAAAGTCAGTGAAACTCATGAATAAAATTATCATTAATTCATCTCAAGAGTAATGACTATTAAATGGGTATATTAATGGTAATGAAGACATTTCTAATTATAGATTGAAAAACACTTTCTTCTGATTAAAACTGTTTAAAAAGTGTTGCATTTGGTTTTAGGGCCAATACTTATAATGAATGCAAAAGATTTAACTCACTTTTTCACTTACGGACCCAAAAGACTGTTTTATAAAGTCATTGAAAGCAACGATTGCGTGAAAAATCATTTTGATTCGTGACTTAAAATAAATTTTCATTAGATTTTAAGCCAATTATTCATTGCATGAGTTGTGAACTGAAAGACTCAAAGCTTTGACATGAAAAGCCATTTTGATTATCATTGGAAAACAGATTTTAATATTTAATTTCAATATTAATTATTGATATTTCATAATAAAGTACTATAAATAGTTATCTTTGAATCAAATATCAATGAATACATTGATTATTGAAGGCGGAAATCGCAGCACATCTTTAAACCACAATAATTATAATAATCAATGCATTCGTTGAAATCATATTATAATATAATAATAAATAATAAATAGACTAATTCTTTTTTAATCTTGTTAATTTAAATCAGTGCAAATGTTTTATCAATGATATTTTAGTCAAAACACGAATAAAGCAAAACATGAATAATATACATGTATGTATTTCTTTGAGAAATTCTCAACAAAACAAATACTTCTTTCAATTTTGTTTACATTCTTTTAACAAAACATAATAATTGAAAGAATATTATTTTTTCAAATTATTCATCGCTTTCTTTATTAAGAATTTTAGTGAATAATTTGACCACAAATTGTAATAAAAAAACGAAACGAATGAAAAAAGGGTATATACAAATGCAAATACCATTTTCTACCATGATCATATTTTTTCTCAATATTCTAATGAATCTGAAAACAGAAACCTTTGATATAAGAGCTAATGGTTGGCAAAGTTACCAACAAAACGATATACATATCTCTAGCAGTAATGACCAAGTTAATAGTAATGCGCAAATGAATTACCTGGACCTTGATGACTGGCTAACTGTCGACTTTTTCCTGTGCAACAGTTTATAGTTGGGCGGATATCCGGTGATAAATTCGTTGGGCGAAGTTGAGTACCGACGCAATACTCGAACATTGTTCGCTTGTCTGGTCAGGTGTTGCGACGAGTGTTGTTTGCTCTGGTGGTGGTGCGAGGCTTCCGCTACTTTAACCGGTGCTGCGATCACTTTGATTTGATTGACGACTATTTCAAGTATTATATGAATTTTTGTTTGACTTCTTTGTAATCGATATCAGATTAAACTCAGAATTTGATTCATTCGTCGATCGATTTGTCTTTAGAAAAGTTTTATTTAAAATTATATTTTTCTCATTAAAAATTCCTTTTGTTTACGATTTCACTCGAATATAAAGTTTGAATTTTTCATTAAAAGTAGTTTCAGACTTCATTAGTATTGAATTTGATGTTTACTTAGATTTTGATTCAATACTGAATATATTTCACTTTTGGCTATAATTGAAGTTTATTTAAAGAATTTGAATAAATTTTTTAGATTTTTTACAACAATTTTATTAAGAATTCAATTCCACGGCTCAGACAAATAGCTGTTCAATTGAATTATGCAAAAATAGCATTTCTTATTTATTCTGTGCACAAATGTTCATTTATCTAACATTGTTTTAGAAGTACTGAACGCAAAAGTTTTTCGCTTTTCTATTCCATGAATTTTCTTAAGAAAAGCTTTTGTTTTCCATTTAAAATGTGAACTCGAATCAAAAATTTGTAGATAAATCACTTTTAGCAGATTTATTTAATTCTTATGAATATTTCAAAGTTCACTCCAAAATGAAAGTACGACACAATTTCTTATGAAAAACAATTAGTTTCTCATTTGAGAACAAAATTGTATTAAATGAGAATTTAATGGAAAATATTATTATTATTATTAAAAATTAGTTATTTTCAGAAACAAATTTAATATTCTTCTCATAATCTTATCAATAGATGACATAATTATTTACAGAACAAAGAAATTCCATAAATTTTCACTAATTTTATACTTAAATCGATTATTTGATGATATGAGAGGCGACAACCAATTCATTAGTCTTTGCTTTCAAATTATTCGAGTATTTGTTAAAAACAAGGCTTTGATTACTTAATGAATTCAGTTCTTTACAACGTTTTCGTATTTATAAGAACGCCACCAATATTGATATGAACGGATTACTGTTAGCCCCTAAGCAGTAAGCCGTTCATATCAATATTGGTGGCGTTCTTATCAATACGAAAACAGTGTATTAAAATAAAAAAAGATTTTTTCTAACACTTTATTTGACTTTTCGTTTAGTTTTAGATCTTATCCTAAGACTCTTTTCCGCTATTAATCTAATATGTAATGAACTTAACGACTGTCAGCTATTACTTTACGAATAATTTTGTTATTCACATTATATTCAGGATAATTCTAATATATAATGGATTTTCTTATCGAATAGAATAAATACCCTTTTAATTTCAACTTACAAAACATAGAATTGGAGTAAAAACATACCATTCCTTACAAAAAGGTTAACTTAGGATCTCAAAGAACTTTTATTGTCAGTATAATCGTGCGATTCATCAGAACTTATGTTTACATGAGAGCTGAGAATACGCCCAATAATCTTATATTATATAAATTTTGTTCGGAGCATACATTAAGGTCATGAATTATATTTTGAACTAGATCATTCAACATAGATAATATGACAATCATTATTCTCTTAAATTAGTTTCAATTAAAGTTTTCAGTCATTTTTATTAATATAATACTATTAATGAAAAGTTAACAATAAATAAACAATTGCTAGTATAAATAATAATAAAAACACTACTACATCTGTACCTTGCTTACTGACTTTGAGCTATTGCAAAATTATCTATTAAATTAACAAGGCTAAGCTCATCCTTTAATGATTATCTCAAAATCATTAGAGAAATTTATTGATTAGAAACGAAGGGATCAAAACTAATACGAATTAAAATCAAATCAAAGGCATTGGTTTCGATAAACTCTGATTTCTTAAATGTTTGATATTTAGGGTGGAAATGGTTATATCAAATGGTTATACACTTAACTCTTCATTTCAATCGACTAATCAGTTTCTAAAAATAGTATTTCTCTAATAATTATATTTATGTTAGGATTTGAAATATCAAATCTAAATCTAAGACAAACTCAGATATGGAGACAATTCTACACTCGTTTTAAGAATCAAAGTTTTGGATCAATTAAATGGTCGTCCAATTAGAGCATAAACATATCATTAAATGGTTTTTACTTTCATTTCTTTTTCTCTATCACTGCTAACAATGTTTTTGACATTTTTTTTCAATCATTGTCTCAAAACAAAAATAAAACCTTTTCTAATGAAGACAAAACGCATTAAGGATTTTCCTTAAAACCAACTAATTATTAGCTAAAACTCATTTCAAAGAGCTGTCACTATTTTTCAAAATTGATTTCATCCTTATTTTTCTCCTCAAATAGAATTAATCACTTTTTGATGAAAAGCGTGAAAAAGAGGTTTTCATTTATTGATTTTCATTAATTATTCAGAATATATTCATCGAAAGTAATCGCGAATATTCTATTCATATTTTTCTATTAATCAGTGGTTAATCTGAATATGATTTTTAGTGAAATCAAACATTAGCGCCAAAAAAATGTTCATAACATTCATAACTCATAACTGAATGCGTGTAAGAGATAAGACATTATTTATTATATTTACATTAAAAAAATTTAACATTTCAATGGAAATACTCCAAACACTAGATTTCTATTGTCTTTTCATGAATTTCTAACGAACATCATATAAATCTGAGTTAATGAGCAAAAAAATAGCAAGATTAAAAATCATTTTGTTTCGTGATATCCAAGAAATACATATAATTTTCAATAAATCAACCTGAACTTATTTCATCAACTAAAATAAAGGACATAATTTTTACCATGATCAATTAAGCACGAAGTTTTTGGTCATTTAAAGAGCTAATAATCAATAATAAGAAACCTTAACTCATATCTCAATCGAATGAAATCAACAAATGATTTGATAGAATGAGCTCAGAATAAAATATAAGATTTACTTCTCTACTCCACTAAATCGGATAAAATTGTCTAGATACATTTTTAATTAAATTTATTTATAAAAGATATAATTATTTTTTGTTTTTAATAATAAAATATTTGAGACAATCTTTTGCTTTATATTATTAACTCATTTTGTGAATCATTTCTTTATAAAATATTTTAACAGATATTTATAATTAAAGAAAAATTTGAGAAAATTTATTCAAATGAATTCACAGAATAAATAAGTGAACCGTGAAATTGAAAGTTAATTATAATATGAAAATTATTAAAAAGAATAACAATGAGAATAATAATAATACTATTAATATTAAAACTAACTTAAATAGATAATTTCTTACCCAATATCTTACACTTTCTTAAGAGTTTCTTTTGATTAGTTTCACATAAGTTTAGAAAATATGTAAAACATTTGAAGTTTGAACACAAACCAAATCAAATAAACTTTATATATATTATATATATAATGGATATTTTAAACACAAAAATATATTATTATTATTATAATTATTATTATTATTAGAGAAGAATAAAGAGGTGAATGGGAAGAGCAGTTCGTCTTCTCATGTGTTTATCATTGAATTGATCACATATTCTGTTATGAATAGAGAGCGCCGACTATTTAAGAAAAGTCTATCTGAAAATTTCTGACACATTTATAGACTGAAACAGAATAGAAATGTTCGGATGAGTCCAAAGACATACCAAACGAACTCTAATGAATATAATACTGAATTTCAGGCCTTTATTACTATATAAGAAAATCAAAGCAATAACAGGAATAACGGGAATAACTTAAACTTATATAAAAGTTATATATATATTTGTAATGTATGTGTTATTTGTATATAATTGCAAACAAAAGTTGTGTTGAGATTTGCTATAGAGAGTGAACAGAATAGAAGAGTCAAAAGACAGAGCAAAGAATCAAAAGATATTTTTATATATTAACTGAATTTTTGACGCAAACGATAGCACTCTATTCACTCGACACACTCTTATAGCTGGCAATTCAATCACTCCTATCCTACAAACAGTGCCGTTCCCAGTACATTTAGGTATTTAGAGCATGAGCTACAGCACAGGCCTCAGTTTCTGACTGCTATTAATTCTATATACAATTGCGAAGACAAAACACATACTGAATATAACCGAAAGCGTGGATAAGAATTTCACTTTCGATATATTGTTAACACATTTTTCTTTTTTATTAAACACAGAATTTCAGGCAAACGATAAAAAGCCGACACTGCCTTCAGATACATTAAAGATAACCATGATTAAACACCAACTCTTCCGACAATATCGAGTACTTATCAAACATACGAAAGGTATTAACGAATTCCATAGAAAAGACAACCCTGAGGTAAATTAATATCTTGATTACTAAGTTTGATGAGTCTTAATATCTTTCACAAACAATCGAAAGTATTGGTTCATACGTTCTAATTATACTCAATATTAATGATAGTTTTCAGAAGTTTTATTATGGTTAACAACAGATAGATATATGAGAATGAGATGTATCTCTATTTCACTTCATTTCAATTGATTAGACCTACGATTTAAAAATAGAAGTAAAGCCTAGACTTTATCTCTCATTAAAAACAAATACTATATAAAACATTTTAAAAGCTCTTTAAAACTCCAATATTTTAATTCTTGAGTTCAGATCAGAAGAAAAGTTTATTTTAAAGAAATGTTTAATAAGAGAAAGCAATTCAAATAAAAGTCTAATTTGATTTTAACACTCAATAGACTAAATAGAGATAAAAGATTCCGATTCTATGAACGCTTAAAAAACTTGAAAACTAATATTTGTTCCTAATATGTGATCAGAAATAACTTTTATAAAAAGATTATCAAAGTTTTGAGACGTCAAAAGAATAAACTTAGTTATTAGTTATTAAATTCAATTATATATTAAAACACAAATAAAGTTAACATTAAATCAGACATTAAGTTAAAAATAACTCATTGAGTTTCGAGTCAGGCTAATAGGATTGAGAATTCCTCATTAAAGTCACCTGGGAAATTTTTATTCATAGCATTGGTTGTCATAGAAATGGATTCAAATAAAAATTCAGTCCAATAAAAAACAAATTCTAAGGATTGAGTTATTTTTACTCAAAAGAGTTTTTAAATTTACCTTAAATATAAAATACCCTTAAATTTAGAAAATGGTCTCATTGTTTGGATATTAGAGTCTCTTTTAAACTCAGAAAAAGATTATTCTCAACATTTACTCATTTAGTGATCTATTCTAATATAATCTAGAAAATAGTCTTATTTATGATAAACAAAAAAAATTGAATTCATTTAAATTTTGTCTCTTAAAGTGTGAGAGAAGAAGTCTGGGTAGAAGAGTGTAAATCCTTTCTGTCAAACTATACAAATAAGAATTTAAGAGAAAATTCAAATTTTTGCACCGAATGTCGAATCTTTTTTGATTTTATAGACTTTCAATAATTTATATATACTACGAGTCAATTAAAATGGGATTTTATCTACTGAATTATTTATACTAGGCAAAATTTGTGAACTACGGATTAAATCAAGTTTAAAATTATTTCTATTCCAATTAAATATTCTGTAAAAAATTAGACTAATTAAATATAATACATATTTAACTCTTAATTTAAAATTCTGTTAACATTTTTGATATAACAACTGTTGCTTATTATAGAGATGATCTAGCAAACATTTAATTATTATTTTAAGATAATCTAGCTATGATTATTAAAATGTTCATTAAAATATGAGTACTGAAGTCAAATACATTTTTGCTGTGAAATTCTAGAATCAAATCTGAACGGAATCTAAACTTGGAATTAAATCTGTCAAAAGGTTTGGTTTTAGGATTGAAGACTTACTACAGAAAATAATTCAATTTATTTACTAAAGAGAAGTCAAAAAATGACGAAAATGTTGTGATATTATATGAAATGGTCTGAAGAAGATTTAGTTCGTCTTGTTTTGTATCTATTCTTCAAACAACAAACAATTTCAGTGAAAATATTTGATAAAATTTTATTTTAGAATCCATTGAAACTTCAGAGATAACTATGTTTTTGACACATGAAGTGAGGACAGGCTCACCATAATAACAAGAGTATAACAACAGGTGCTTTTTATTATATTTTCTCCACATTTCTGTATAAATGGATTATAAAATATAAACTTTTGAAATATAACATGAATTTTCATTTTCTCATTTCATAACTTTTTTTGTAAATATTTTTATAGAACTCTATATGAAATATCCAAACAAATAACTAGCTACTTTTTGCATTTTAAAACAATCACAAACGAAGATATATTAGATTTGTGCCTTGAGCATTTCATTAAAATATCAGTTATTTTTAATAAAATATTATTTCTATGCAAAATACGTTTGTATTTTTTGGCTTTAAATTATATTTTGTTCTAGGAACTTTGATGAAATTCAATTCTAGGAACCAGGTATTAGTAGACACAAAACGAGCAAGGCAAATATATATACAATCGATAATATATCACAACCTTTCTCTTTCTCTCTCTTTTTCCAATAAAATGTCCCTCCATCTTTTGTTAAATTTGGAAAAAGTAATTACAAAACAAATCAACTAAAATAAAGAATAAATGAATAAATAGAATATTCTTATAATTATTAATTAACAAATAGTTATCAAATGATAGTCATTATAACAAAAAATATATCTAAATTTTAAAAATGTATTTTATATGAAAATTTACACTAAATTATATGGAATATCATTTTATATACATTCATCAAATTAGTATACATTGTTAGTGCTTTAAGTAAAAAAATATAAAAAGTTAATCTCAGATTAACTTTCGTTAATGCATTTGATTTAAAATCATACTTCTCTGTAAAATTACTCATAAATAAAAAAAAGTCTCAATTTTTAAACTAAAATTTATATTAATTATATTTTCGAAGAAAATAGTAATTATTTTTCTCTAAACAATAGATTACTTTTCATTTTTATTAAAATAGCAGTTAATCTCTTATGCAATGAATACAGAAATTTAATCCCATATTTAAAATTTTTTTGAGAGAATAAAACTTTGATTTTAGACAAATATCCAGATTTTTGACATTAAGAATGAGTCAAATAATATCGCGAATAAGATTGACTTAAAAGAGTTTATATCAGGGGTGGCGAAAGGATCGAGTTCTAGTGAATTGGCCAAAATACCCCCTAGACCAAAAAAATCCCAACAGATTTAGTGTCTGTCCATAGACGCTAATGTCAAGGGTCCCAAACTCCTAGGGGGGGATATTTTGCCAATTTTGCTTGTAGGGGGTATTCCGAAATACCCCCTATTGGCCATCCCTAGTTTATATCTTTGTTTGTATCACTTTTAATATAAGAGGGGTAATGCTTTTTTAAATACCATAAGTTATGGACTCTATAACTGAAATGTTATCAAAAACTATCTTGCTCTTATTCAGTAAAGCTGTTAAGAAGTGATTCTTTATAGAATAAGAATAAGAAAGAGGAATAATATCAGGTCACGTATTACTAAAATTGCTTTGGCTGTGATAGTACAATTTAAAGCTAAAAATCCGTGATGTTCTTGCCCACCAATTAATTTACCAAGCTCTCAATTATTAATCATAGCCTCGATATCAAATGTACTTAAATTCTGAGTAATCTATGGTTTTTAATCTTAGAATAAAATAAGAAACAAAACGAATTATCTTGGTTATTCCTTGCCATTTGCACTTAAATTTTTGGATGACTACAAAAGGACTAAATATTGGAAAATCCGATTAAAAACAATGGATTTAATTAAAATATGATAATTAATTGAAAATTATTCGTAAAAATATTTATAATTCCAATGAAGTACTGAATTACAATAAAAAATAATCTGAAGTTTTGGTATAAATGAATCAATTATTTTAAATTTAATTTGTGAACAAAACTTAGAGAATTGGATTAAATGTCTATAATATTGATCGAAGTTAAAAAAAATGCTTTCTTTTTAATTATAAATTCAGGCAACGATTCAAACAAGTGTTTTATGGATCACTGGTTTGCGCACAGAATGAGGCAAACATTGTGTTGGAGAACATGAAAGTGAATTGAGTGGAGGACTCATACAGTTTTGATAGTGTAGTCGATACAACATTCAATTGATTGACAAATCTGTTTTTGAACGTTACTGTCGTGTTAGCTAATGGCACAGGAATTCCTAAGCCCAGTCCCAAATGACAAATGAGAGAATATAATTAACATTTATATTACGCTTTTCTTAACACAATCTAATGATTAGTTATCCATAAAAACAGGAATCAAAGGGGTATTAAAGGGATTGACATCTCATTATATTATAGCATTTGATGGCTGAGTGATGTAGAAAGAGAGTCAAAGGAGAGAATGAGAGGGAGAGAGGAGAGAGAAAGTGAGAGAGAGATTAACGTTTATACGAAGCGGAAATTTTTTACTTCCTTTTGAAAAATTGCAAACAATACTCTTTTGATGCATTTGTTTACGCATTGACACAGAATATTGTGTTTATTACTGAACAGCACTAATCAGCACATATTCACTTTCTCTATTGAACACAGCATTACATCTAAAGATACCGAATCATTAAAGCAAACAGTCATCTATTTTTGAGTTAATTTATCAAAATTTATATAAACTTTAAAGCATTTATTGATCTTAATTTGAAGCAAAAGATTAATAAAAAGTAAAATATAATTAACATATAATTGACTCCTAATAATAGTCATTAGAATATCACTTAATATAAATTTGAAAACTTAATTAACAGTTTTATAACCATAATATACGAATAATAAGTATAACATAAGATTCTGTAATCATATATCAGGGTTTGGAGTATATAATTTATAATATAATAGATCATACTCATTTGAAATAAGATACAATGAAATATGGGTATAACAAATGCAAATAACAACACTTTCTTGATTGTAATCTTTGATATTTGACAGCATTTCCTATACTTCCCACAGACTCTACAATCAATTTTAACTATAAATTAATAATTTTCTATTAATTTTACATTTATTTAAATGGGATTACATTAGAAAACAGTCAAAATTGGTTAATAAAGAATGCAAAATTTCTCAGGAAAACATCTTGCAAGAACATCTGCTCTTTCACAATTACGACATTAAGATTAAACTAGAAAATAATTGAATTTGTTCACAAAAATATATTAGACTCAAATTGTTTATAAATTGCTTATTTGGCATAAGTTTTAATGAAAAATATGTAATATCAGTAAAAATGTATTTTATTTAATAACGTTATAGACTTTCCGTTCATTTATTTTAAAATTTTATTTTATTTCTTTAAACCAATTTTTTAGTCATAAGAATATATTTCTTAGTCATAAGATATACTATTTTTCTTCATCGGATGTTTAAACTTTCAAAAGTATAAAAACGTCTTTTCTTTAAGAGAAGTGAATCAAAACCTGTGCTCAATTTTATGTTTTTTTTTCATAAAATGCTTTTCAATTTACATAATATACAGTTCTTTATAAAAAGGCTCAAGAATTGAAATACTTGCAAAACTAATGTTAAAATAATTGCTTTTGAGGATAAAAAGCACATTTAAAATAGACTTTTATCCATAAAATTCATATCAAACAAAGCAGAATTAACTTTTAACGTTTTGACCAAGTATATCAAAATTAATAATTTATCATCTTAGACACTTAGACATTAAATTCTGTAAAAATTACTCAATTTTATAGAATTTCATATTAGTTGTCAACTCTTATATCTTAATATAAATTTAGTGAACAGAGAATTGAATGTAAATCCAATGAATAAATAAAATAAAAGTTTTCGACTAATTTTTATTATTTTTGGATAAAATGGCATTTGTTTTACTGAAAATTCACTAAATATTTGATGAGCAAGATCAAATATTTGTCAAACCAAATAATTTTATGAAACTTTGCTAATTAGTCACGGTCAAATCTCTTTTATTTAAAGTTGTTACCATGTTAATTTATTTTGTTAAACAACAAATATGTGGCAAAATTGAGAGTTGACTTACGTAGCATTTGGTGTTTCCTTGTGCGCTGGCTTTCTGTGCATTCCATGTGAAGTAGGGTGATGGTAGTAATTGACCCGATAGTTCTCGAAGAACTCCATTGGGATGATATCCTGACCTTGTCCCGCCTGACTTCCCGACTGCGTCCAAATGCCGACAGCGGCCATTGCATTATCTGTTCCCAGTGGTAGTCTATAGAGTGCCCTTCAATCCATTTCTTTTTATATAAATAAAATGCAATTAATTGAACCGAAAATATTAGTCAAAGCTTTGGAAATGCACTGAAAATAATGTCTTTCGCCAAATGAGGGACAGTTTTAATGAAATCAAAAACAATATTTTAAATGATTTTTCGATACGATTTTCTAAGACATGAAAATCATTTATTTTTTGTCCGTTTAATTGATTGGGAATAATAGCGAAGGCATTACTTCACTCAAATCTAACGGCAAATCAACAAATAAAAGAACATTCATTTAATGTCGGAATACTTTTCCTTATTTGAAGAATTCTCTGATTCGATGAAAAATCTAGTCTATTGAATGATGCTTTAAGCGGTGCTTGGTACTTCATACATTCAAACAAAATGAGCCATTCACTATTCAGAACTAAAAAGAGATTATGTGCTAGTTTATATTGAAATGTTGTAAACCAAAAGGGAATTTAATAATTAAAATTTGGGATTAATTTAAGAGTCATTTATTTATTATCAGATAATGCAAAGCAAAACGAATAAACCACAAGGAATTCATTTGTGCAAGATCAATAATAATAGCTTACACAATGTTTTTAATAATGGTATAATTAAATCATAATAAATGGTTCGATTGAATGATTACTTCAATTATATTTTTAATATTAATAGAAGTTTACTTATTATCAATACTTTTAAACGCAAAATGATTGAAACATACAATTAAACAGATTATTAGTGGCAAATAAATGAAATAATCAAGGTATATTAAAGACAATAATCAAAGCATAATCAGCAAAACTTAACTATTATAAGCCATGAAATATTTCTATTGTAATAAATGGTAAGAATATACTAATGATTGATGAAAAGTACTATCTTTGAAGAGAATGAGTAGAACAGGAAAGGATAGAGAGAAAGACCATTTTATCCTCAGACAAACTGTTGAGATCTCATAATTATTGATTAGTTTTTTCTTTTTACTAATGGATTTCATTTTATACTACACTTATGTTTTCGGATTATATAAAAGCATAAAAAATGAGTAAACCATTTGACCACATATTTAATATCAATCAAATTATTTGGTATTTAATCATTTATAAAGAATAAAATCAATGAAATCCTCTTTATTTTTGTTATATTTTTTGTTGTTGAAAATAAATTCGAAACAAATTAAGGCCGAAAAGAGTGGAAGGGATTACTTTCTGAGGAATTACTTCGCAATTTAATTATGTGTTGGTGTGAAGACTTGTCTCTTCATTAGATCGCTTGAAATAAACTTGGTAATAAAAGTTAATCTGGTTTAAATTACGACTCTTTTCAACAATATTATAACCAAATAAATTAAGTTGACCAAGATTAACGCAAAACATTATTACCCAAAATATATTCTAAGAATTATTATAATACCTTAACATAAATTCAAACTACAGTCAAATCAGTTAATTTTAAATACCAATAATTCTAATAAATACCATTAATTAACAGTTAATTTTAAACAAAATTAAAAACAAAAGAAACCCATTGTTCCCAATAAATCTAATGTTAAAAAATGCCTTTAATTTTAATCAAATTGTTGTTCACTGTATATATTGAATTTCGATTAATTTCAAGTGTTTTGGGCTTTTGTGTTGTCATTGAAGTCAAGTATTAAAACACTAACATAAATGACATTAAGTACTTCGAGTAATCACGTGTTATACGAAAATATTGTAATTAACTTTTCTTAAAATACAATATATTTATTGATAACAATATCTTCAAAAAATAATATCTTAGGAATAAAATTATAGGTATTATTATTATCATAAAATATTGAACATGGACAAAATTATCGCCTCTCCCTTTCTATGGGTTTTTCGGTAAACTAAGAGTTTTGGAGGTTTTATTTGAAGCAATCATTAAATTGATGTATATATTATTCTATATCATTCTTAATAACAGAAGATTTTGAATTAGAATGAACAAGGGAATAAACAAATTACTATATTACATGGTAATTTTAGTCATTAATCATAAATCATCATGATACCTTGACTATTATTTATTACATTATCAAAGATCGAATGCATATAAAATAATGCAATATATATAAATGAAAGCTAGCACAAATATTATTAATTTATTTGTTTTAATAATAAATATATTAACTTTGAGTAAACATTTATAATGTATTTACATCCAGGTTTTAAAAAGATAACCAGCATTAGACTCTATCGAAAATTCTCATGTAGAACATAGTTTTATCAAGCTAATAAACTTTTCATAAGATAAAATGAGTGTAAGATAACAAATAAATAATCTAGATATAACTCAAACCAAGGAATGCAATTATACAAAATAGTAATTCATTGATATATTAACTAGATGGTAATTATCAAAACATCATGCAATATAATAACCTAACTTAATTTAATATAATTTAAAATGTTTATAACTTAAAAAAGGCAGTACTCGTATGCGCATCCTTTGACTTAAGTGTGTGTCATATCTTACATTACAATTATATTAATAGTATTCCTGAAGTAAATTTTGTTGTTTTTATTTTTCATCGATGTGTGTAAATATGTCTTTCATCCGAAGTGACAGTTTGTGCACAAATAAAAATCCATTGAAACTCATCTTAATTCATCTAAAGTGATCCATATCTTTCATATAAAATTCATTGGATGTGTGAACACAAGTTTTCAATCGAATTGATTTTGAGGTTCAATAAGTATTTTTATGATTCATTTCAAAACATTTCAAATAATTCTCACAAATAATACAGAAAAAAGAGTAAATCCATTGATTCAAACAAAACAAATAAAAATGTATAAAAACTTTTCAAATATAAGATTTACTAAATTCATGGCTATTCAGCCTTAAATTGTCAAAAATGTAAATATTCCCAAAATGATCATGATAATTCATATGTGTTATGACATAAATACAAATAATTGGGAGCCATTAATCACGTATTCACTAATGAAAACATCATTAAACTCAACCAAAATTAATAACTTAAGTCAAGAGTTTGAGAAAATGATCTCATGAATTGCTCATTTAACCTTGTATTTGATCAATTTGTCAGCAAAACAATTGAACCCTGAACATGCTATAGTTTAACTTAAAACAATCCAAAGAAATAAGAGATTTCTTTTATTATATTTAAAATATACTGAAAGACAAAAAACCAACAAAAAAAGTATATAATATTTGACTTACAGTATAACACGAGGTTTGTGTTATGTTGTTATTCAGAAGACTATCTTCTTTTACATAAAAATATTTATGAAAACATAGCACAGAATAAACTTTTAAAAGAATAAAAATCAAAGCATTACATCAAAGTATTTCTTGAATATAAAAGAACACATTTTATTATTATAAAAACATTTTTGGTTTTCCTTTTACTTAAATATCAAACAAGAATTCAAAGTATAATTTTCACACAAAATTTCAAATCAATAATATATCACTAAAATTGACGAATCGATGATTCAAATGACAAAAATGTTATTTCATATAATTATTATTATTATTATTAATATTATTTTTATTATTATTATTACATAATTATAATAAATTAAACAAAATTCTAGGAATTCATATGCGTTTCATTTGATTTCACCAAATATAAAAGACGATAGATATAATTGAACAATAACATTTAAAAAAAGCTCATTATTACTTTCTTTTAGGGGTCTATTATTGTTGTGAATGAAGAGTTAAAAGGCTTGTTATACGCTCTTTGACTTTACCTTCTATTATACACTCAATTTATAAATGAATTGAAGACTAAAAATATGATTTGTTAGACGTATTGTATTTTCTGAAGCTGAGCTGATCTTGATAGGTTATGTATGTGTTATATGACTGGTAGTCAAACAAATTCTCGTAGTATATCATAGACTTTCATAAGGAATAGTGAGCGCTATATATGTGTGACTTTTGGGCAAATCTATTGAATGTATAGAATTTTAAGGCAACTCTTCGATAGCAAACATTATATACAGAAAGAGAGAGAGAATGCTATCAATGATTAGAAGCAAATGCTCAGAAAGAGAGGGAAAGAAGGAGAGAGAGAGAGAGAGAGAGAGAGAGAGAGAGAGAGAGAGAGAGAGAGAGAGAGAGAGACTAAAGAATATTCTCCTCTTTGGTTCTCCTGTTGTGCTGGTGTTTGGACTGGCTATGAGTCGGCGCACCGAAGGGTTTCTTTTTTTCTCTCTCTCTCTCTCTCTGACTCTCTTTATGTCGTTATCAATGATAAACTGAATTCAAACAAATAAGTTCTTATTCCGAGTCTTTCTTTTAAATGCATTTGTTTTTCTCATCTCTTTTTATAACTCCGTTCTCTTCTAATCGTTTCCTAAAACTTCTCTTTAAAGGACTTATAATTAAAAGAAAACATTGACTACAATAAACTACAATAAACTACAATAATATTCTTAAAAAAATAGTCGGCAAACAATAAATCAATGTTTTCAGTACTTCTCATTTGTAACTAAATCTTTATAAGAGCTCATTAAACATTAAATCCCCATTCATGTCAACACATCCTATCCTTATTCAAAGCCATCTTTTAAATTTAAAGAAAGAATAATTACTATGAAAATGAGCTAGTCAATTTAGTTCTATTAATGTCATTACTTTAATTTATATTTAATTGAAATAAAGTCAACACTTCTTCTAAATTATATTTAATATCTATAAAATAGTCATCAGTTGAAGCGATTAATTTGCAATTCTAACAAACCATGAGTTATTTGAGCAAGCTCATTATGTTCAAGTAACTGTTGATCAAACAAAAATAAAGTTTACTAAATGAAAAATCAATTACTGGAAATACCACACCTTTAATACTACACCCATTCCCACATTCCTAACATTTTTAATGTTTAATTCTATATAAGAGTTCTTATTATCGGATAAAATAATAGACAAATCATTACTTCTTTGGTCACAAACATATCATTATTTTTCGACACATTTCAGTGAACATAAAATTTAACAAAATTGTACTTAATTAAACATGCTTGCTCACATTACAAACATTTTGAGTATAAATAGACTTCATTTGATCTTTAAATCAAATGTAATAAAGGGTTAAACTATAGATTAAGGTTTCCTTTTGAATGTAAGTCAACTAAACCTGAGTTTCTTTTTGTGTAATTCATTGGAAAAATTCTCTTTAAATGAATAATAAATTGTAAATAATAATTGATTTTTTGCTTTATTACAATCTTTTATAAATCAATAATAAAAGGGAAAATCATTAAAATTTATGGTCATTTGATGAATATCTATTTTTATAAATCATCTAAAGTGACCTAGAGCATACCTGAATGGCTACAGAAAAATCATAATTACAAGACCTTTTCAATTGCCCTGAGTCATTTATAGCCACAATAAGTTTACTTATCAGAATATAAAGGAAATGTGTAAGATTTGATTTATTCTTGGTATCATTAAGTTCTAGATAAATATTTTTAAAAGATTTCTTTAGTACAGATTTATGTGTGTTTAACATGAAATCCAATATATCATAGAATGAAATTTTTATATATGTTTTCATAAAGTTTTATTTATAAAGTTTTATCTATATTTCAATATATATTCAAATTGATTCCATTCATCGCAAAAACTATGGAAAATAAATTTCTCTCAATTTTTTTTCATTTGTTTTTATTTATTTATTAAAAAACAAAACTTTTGAAATAATTTATAATTCAAAAAATGAATAATAAATAGAAAATATTATATAAAAAGTAATTAAAACATTGAATATTAAAAATGAATTTAAATAAAATTAATTATTTTGAAAGCAATAGAAGAATACATGAAAGCTATTAAAGAAATTGTAGTTAAAATTAAAATACTTTATAAATAAATTCATTAATAGTGAAAATGTGTCAAAAATATGCAAGAGTACAATGAAGAACGAGAACATTCATAAATATTATCACCATAGAAACAGATTTGTATCTGAATCAATCAATTTAGATCAATAGGATAGCATTCATAGAGAACTACAGAACTCATTACAGCAAACATATAAATAACAGGATATTAACAATTTATAGAGAAATGCATTGATTTTTGGCACTCAAATCAGCTCAACATTCAATTAATAAAGACCTGTTGTCCAGTAATCACTTTGAAGATAAGTATGGGCCATATGGGCCACATCGCAAACAATAGACCAAACATCCAATCACTGAAACCATAGAACATTCTGTAGCACAAACTCCTATCATGATCCTTTAGGAAATATTCAGGAATTCCTTTTCGTTGTATAACCTGTTGAATACTCGATTTCGAGGGCTTTTTCAGGTCGTAGGCCAAACCAATACATGAATTAAGGTCAATGAAAAGTGTTGCCGGATTGAAGAACTCCCAACACTTTTTCTCACTCGAACTGTAATCCTATGAAATGAAACAATAGATGAAAAACACAAAAAATAAATTACACTTTTCGTTATAAAAGTCTTTTCTCTCAACATTTAAAAGCTTTTTATTATTTTCTTCAGTTTTTCTTAAAAGTATTTTATTCTGATTTTGAAGAAATCATTTTTTGATTTAATACTTTTGTTCTTCTTTTTTATGAAAAAAAATTGAGTCACTTTTGAATTGTTTCACTATATTTCAATATAATGAACAGACATTTGTTCTGTTCTTGCATTAAAGGATCTACAACATTATCAAGATTATCAAGGTTGTCTAAATTATAGTTTAAGTATATACTACAGAATCGAAAGTAACTTATGATAAAAGAAATGCAAGTATATTCACATTTCAATGTATAATATTATCTTGCAAATTATTGCTCCAAAGAATTGAATTAAAATCATTAAATAATAAAAATGAACTTTCTCAAAATTTTGATTTTTGAGATACAAAACTATTCAAGTTAATGAATAAGTTGAAGATTAATCTAGCAAAAAAGTATTCAAATTTTTTTAATTTAAATTCTTTGAAATCTTCACAAAAAAGAGAAAATACTATATTTTTTATATTTGTGACAATAATATAAATTTAGAGAAAATCAAGATTTAAGTCTTTATTTACTCTTAAAGATTAGTACCTTGCTCTATTTGTTACTTTTTTTGTTGAATCTCCTCTGAGACGAGACATTTAAATGGAAACTCAATTTCAATATAAAAAATAAATTGAATATATTTTCAATCAATAATATAATCTGAAATGAGCAAGCTCAGTTTATAAGGAAATACTCTAAGTCCTTTTAATTAAAAAGTCTCTATATTTCTATTTTTAAACCAAATTTTTTCACTAAAAAATATAATTTATTACAAGATTTAAGGCTATAATTCAATAAATTGTGCTTGATAATCAGGTATCCCTTGATAAAAGGTTAGTATGAATAGAAAACTAATCTTGTTTTCAATTTCATCACAATTTCAGAATTTTATGAGATTTTATATATAGAGTTGAGAATAAAATTTAATAAAAACTAAGTTAAGATAACTTACCATTGGAAAGGTGTGGTGATAGTTATGTGATCCTAGAGATGGCCATCAAATTAAAAATCAATAAATTGTAAAAATTTTATAACCTTTAAATGGAAAAATTCTCAAAATTCTTGTCGTATAAACGTTTTATTGATCCGATAATTAAATAAAAATATCTTTCAATAGAATACTATAATTTTTAGCTATAAATCATAATTTGATTGAAAAATCAATACTTGAATATAAATTTCATTATTTTATCTCTTCTTTCAATCAAATAATTAAGAGTTAATTTTGATAAACATTTTAAACACTTATAAATCATAAAATTATTGTATTCTATGAGAATATGAAATCCAAGACAACTATTAGTATATGAGTTATTTACTTTTATTAACTAATATTAGAATC
The DNA here is from genome assembly GCA_034695785.1 of Galumna obvia. Classification (NCBI taxonomy): domain Eukaryota; kingdom Metazoa; phylum Arthropoda; class Arachnida; order Sarcoptiformes; family Galumnidae; genus Galumna; species Galumna obvia. Next base: position 20,588 of record JAQFZM010000527.1, read on the forward strand.
AATCAAATTGTGTCAGATTAGGTTTATCTCAATAAATAGTAATATGTAAATGAGCCATACCTTCACCCATAGATAAGTAGACAACTAATCGATTCTCTGTTGGTTTCATTTGGTTGTTATACGGACTGTTCATAAAAAAGACAAACAATGAGTAACCTGGACAAAAGTATCTTGAACATACTAATATGATTTAGTACTTCAAATATTCTTATATTAGTTTTGTTTTTATCTAAGCTTTTATCTTAAAATCTAAGACATAATTCAATAAAAGTAAAGTTACAAGAACCCTGAATAAAATATGTGTTAGCTCAAAATCTTATCAGTAAAAATAAGCTTAATTGTAAATTGAATCTAGGACAATTCAATTGATAAATGACTCACCGATCGCCCCAAAAGTGAGCGACAGAATTGACTGTAAATAAGTGATGCAAAACAACAACTGTTCGAAGACATCCACAAACAAGAAATGATGTCAAGAGTTTTTCATTCCAACAATAATAAGGTATTAAAGTTGGAACAACAAAGCCCAACAATACTACCAAGGGCAAGTATAACTTATGTTGATATTTGCAAACCCAGTCATCCAAGAGGTCATCAAAGCTGAGTTTCTGTCCATTTTTGATAACTTCTGGTCTCTTCTTAAGCATCCACCAACCAATGTGTGCAAAGAAGAAACCTCTGCTCGGATTCTTAGGGTCGGCATCAGTTTCAGACCATTTGTGATGAGTTCTAAAATAGTTTTAGTATTAAATAAAAAAAATTAATTAAGTCATAAACAGTAAGCGTTTGCGAAACTAATTTGCATTTATATTAATAATTATTAAACAAGGTGCAATTCTATATGCTTGTTAACCGAAACATGTTACTAATTAATAAAAGCAGGAATGGCCAATAGGGGGGGGGGGGGTATTCAAAAATGGGCTAAATGGGAAAATGAGCTAAAGGACCCACCCCTAGAATAATCCCATGGAGTCGAATTCGAAAAGCAAATCTGTTGCTTAATATTTTATAACATATAATTCACAAAAAACTTTAATCAAAGGTTAAAGAAATATCATTTCAATCACCGATAGTTTAAACTAAAACTTTTAACCGAAACTTAAAGCAAAAACAATTCCATTAAAAGTAATGTTTTAAAAAAGACTACGAATAGATTTAACAATTATGAAAACATGGACAACAAATCTCATTGAAATCACGGGTCGGCAAGGGGGGTCCAGGGGGCACCCCCTTAGAAAAAGCTTCAAATACCCCCTTCCCAGAAAAATGAGAGAATAATTAGATAAAAATTCAACTAAAAGCTGTAATTTTGAAGAAAAATAACAGAAAAGTTAGTAAAAATGCATAAAATCGTCAAAATAACTGTTTTTAAGCGATATTTTTTGCTTTATTTTTTTGAAAAATTTACAAAAATACCATTTTTATCAAATATTTTGAGTTGTTTTCCTTAATTTTAATAAAATATACTAAATTTGATCAAAATATAGTGATAAATATCATATAAAACCGTTTAAACCTATTTTTAGGATTTTGAAGCGATTTTGAAAAAGTGCCCCCTACCCCCCTGACCGAAAATTTTGGAATACCCACCCCCTAGGGTCACGGAACTTGCCGACCCCTGCATTGAAATGCATATAAAAGTACTAAACCTTTAAAAGAAGTAAATAAAAATATTTTATTGAAATCTTTATAATTAATAGAAAAGCTTTTACTTTATAAAGTTTCCAATAAATTAATTGAAAAGTTTAACATAAATATTAAATATCTTTTAAAATTCAAAATGAAATTAAACGAAAGCAAATTTTAAGTGAATTACTATAAATTACTGATTATTAGATTATTAATCAGTGATTTATAGTAATTCACTTAAAAATAACTTTATCTTAAAAATATCAAAAGTAACTGATTTTTTAAAACTGATGCTCTCAATTCTAAATTCTTGATAAAAGAATTAATTATATATTTAAATAAGTTTTTTAATTACCTTGTAACAAATTTATAACTTTAACTAAATGATCGAAACAAAATTTGTTAACATTATGAGTTGTTTACTGTATAAAGTAATCTATAACTCAATTTAAATATTTTATTTTTGTTACTAAAATTAATGACTTTGTTAGATGACATCATATTTAAAGTATTCTACAGTTTCATTGGATAACTCTATTATAGAATTTATGTTTTATATGAAGTAATAGATGGAACCAAAAACACTAATTTCATAAAAAATATTTTTCGATTAATTTATTCGAAAATAAATTTTATTTTTATATAAATTAATATAAATTTTTTATTGTTTAGAATAAAAACTTTTGATTTCAATCATTAAAATGAGATAAAAATAAAACAAATTATTTTAAAAATATGAATAATATATAAATAATGAATATCTATTTTGGGTTGAACAAGGTTGTTTTTGTTTCATCAATTATTTACAAAACAAAAAAACAAAATGTACAAGTTTATTTATTAAGGATTAACTTTAGCCCATTAGAGCTAGACTCTAGAGTCTAGAGATTAAGGGTTAATATATAATTAGTCTAGCTTAAACAAACTTATGAAAACCTTACCTATGGTCGCGAGCATAGGAATAACAGCTGCCATTGACTGTCATAGTTTGGAAAAGTGCTAAGAATATTCTTAATGGAAGTCTGGCTTTGAACGATCGGTGAGCCCATAGTCTGTGCGCGCCTACACTCATACCAAAGCCAGAGAATGCAGCGATGCCACTCACAAAAGCCAATGTATGTAATTTGACCGGTGATACCAAAGCATGAATATAAGCCCAAATAGTTAAACCATGGATTACCAATAGCCAAATGACATTGGTCCATTTGATTTGTGTGTATTCATAACCAAACACTTTAAACTTTTTCGATGAGCTTAGCCCCGGGTCCATACCATTCACAACAAATTCAGTTGAATTCTCTTCTGTTTGACTCAGAGTAGTATCACTAAACTCAGAGTCGGAGTTTTGGTCCATCAGTTCTGACTCCTTTTCAATCGTTATCTCATTTTTTGTATTCATTTTTTTATTTAATCGTATAATCAATGGCTCACTATTTCTCACTATTTATTCAAGTGTTTAATCAAATTAATTATTTATTTATATTAACTTTCAATTAATTATTTAAAAAATTAAGAATATGTTTTAATCATTTATTTATTATAATTTTTAATTAGTAGAACGATACAACTTTTCACCTTGCTAAATAAAAAAAGGCACACTTCTTGATTGATAATCTTAAAATCTCTTGACTTTTGTCATAATATTCTTCACATTTTTCATATTTTTTTATATTATGAAATGTATTACTTATAATATTCACAGAAAGTCTCGAAGTTTGCACGATATAAACCCGGAATCAAATGATTTGTTTGAATGATTGAAACTGTTTTGAACCTCAAACAGCTTTGAACCAAAGAAAAAGTTATAAAACTTTCACTGATTAGACGAACCATAGAATAAACTAAAAAAGAAGAGAAACCTTTTTTTTCATACAAAGACTGGATTTTCAATTCAAAGACTATTCATAACCTGAAAACCCATTTAAATAAAGCATAGAAATAGTATTTCAAACGAGTAATGGTTAACAGAAAAACATGTTTTCTATCTTAAAGTATCCAAAAATATGATTATATGGCCTTCGGTTACAATTTTCAGCCCTAACTGTAAAACAAAAACAGTTACTTAAAGTTATAAAACTATTCTGGTCATTCAACTCTAGAAATTATACTTTCAAGTTTTCAAATTAGAATTATTTTTACTAATGGTTTCTGAAGACTAGTTTTTCCTTTCATAAGTCATAGCTTTTGGTAAATAGTCTTCCGTTGAAGAATTACCTAGTTTCATTTTTACTTCCGTATAATTTTTCAATTTTATAATCATTTTATTATTTATTAATAATTGTTTTCAATAAATGGTTTACTGTTTTCAACGAACCATTTCTACTGACAGACAGTCTATTGAAAAGTCAATTACTGGAGTATAACTAATTAATAAATTATGATCTTGTCATTTATTATCTTGATCAATTCATATAGAAATTCAACTTATTTCAAAACATTGATTTAGGGCTGAATATATTATAGAAGTGTTTAGTGACCAAACCTTTAAAATCATTTATAAAAACAAAGACTTTATAAATGAGAGTTCTTTGGGAAATGTATTAGAATAACTTATCTTGATAATTATGGCCAAACTTATCTTGATAATAATTTGTTAAGATTGAGGGCCCGCTTAAGACAAACACTTACGTCGATAATAGATATGTGGAAAACAATTGTCAACCAATTGATGGCATTAAGAGAACCGAATCTCAAGTCTTTGACAACTCGTCTGAAAAATTAGTGACAATTTTTATAAACCGATTTATTGTGAAACTTATCATAACTTCCATATTGAGATCGGAGTTAATCAAAGTTTTCAACGAAAGTTAATCATTAGGTGTGGACTCCAAATACCCGATGAAATTGTAGTCAAACTCTATCGATGACAGACATTGATTCCACTTCTAAGATAATTTTGACATTTCTGGACACTTGACTTAAATCACTTTAAGTGAAGTGAATTAAGTGAAGTGTCCAGAAATCAGACCAGTGACCAGTCATTAGACTTAAAGTGATTTATGTCTTAAAAATAATTAAATTTAATTTAATAAATATTTTTAATGAATTTTAATTAAAACAAAAACTTTTGATTTCAAACAATTATTTTGATTGACATTTGAAACCATTAAAACTCAACGTTTGTATCAATTCTTAAAATTTAAATCAATTAAATTAATAATAATTAAAAGATTTGGTTTATTAAACAAAATTGTTTTGCATTTCATCGTTTGTTTACAAATAAATCAAATGACAAAACAATTATAGAAATTAAAAAACGTTTTAAAAAAACAATTGTAATTCATATCAATAATTGAATTCAAAAATAATTAAAAATAACAAAAAGGGGTTTAAATTTAGTTATTTTGTGGTCGATATTAATGAATGTTATGTTTCATTAAAATGTAAACAATAGAAAAATAAATAAATAATGAAATAACGAATAAATTCATTTAAAGGGTTTTAACTGACATCTATCGTCAAAAATATAAGCTCTTTTGCAAAAATTAATAAAACTCCTTTCCTGGCCGTACCCAAAGGCTATCAGTTAACGAAAGGATGGACAGCACTGTACTTAATAGTGTTTCCTTTCACCACTTAATAGCGCAATGTATGGGGTGGGCCAGCAACTGCCATCCCACAAAAACCTAACAAGGTGTCGTAGCCTGGATGAAGTATCGACAATGACTAGACAATGGCTGCCATCTGCTGTCATCTTGGGCAGTTCTTCACTTCACCCCACCTCAGGCTATTCTTCAAAAGAACTTAAAACCCTACCTCTCATTTCATTATATATTATTCAATGACCAAGAATTCACGGATTACAGTCTATAACTTATATGAATGTTTGTAATAAAAGAGAGTATACCACCCATTGTTGGAAGTTGGTAAATGTAAAGCATATAAAAGTATGCATAACACTCATAAAGAATACATGGGGGAGAGAGATATAAATCTTTAAACTCTCCTAGATGGAATGAGGGAGTTTGAGGGAGTATGGAATTTTTACAGTAGTAATAAATGATTATTATCTATCATATTATAATAAAATTAAATGTGGGAAATGTAGGGATCTTTGGTTGTCCGACCCCTTGAGTTTGGTAGTGTAAATAGTTATAAGTTGTAATGCATTTGACTTATCGGCATTGCATGTAATAAACGCAGTGAAGCTAACCTCAAGGGGTGTGGGACAGACGCTTTAGTATAATATCACAATTGAAGAGATAATTAAATTTCATAAATAGAATCAAAAGTGATATAAATATTAATAACCATTATCATTGAAAATAATTTGTAGCATGGTAATTTAAATTTTTATCTCATATCAAATGATTTAAAAAGTAAATATTTTAATTACAAAAGAAGTTTAAGAGTTTAAAGTAAAATCTTATTTAATTTGCGATATAATATGAAGTGATATCACTATTGATATTAAAATAAAATTCATATCATATTCAAAGATATTTTCAAACAAAAGTGTTGTCTTTTTAGTATGAAATTTATATTTAAATTATATACAATTCAAGTAATAAAACAAAATTCGTAAAATAGAGTCTTAAATAGTGATAATAAATATAAGAAATTTAATATAAGTTTTATTAAAAATGAAATTAAAGATCAAAAGTATATTCAAATTAATTATTATATTTTTTTTATTTTTCAAATAATAGATTTAATTCATAAATTTATTAGTTTTAATCATACGATTAGTATTGAATTCTCTAAAAAACAAACCTTTCCTTCGGTTACCGTTTGCGTGAATAAAAAAAAAATTCAACAAAAAATGATTCAAAACTTAGAAATTATTTTTAATTCGAGTATTATTTGTAGCGTAAAAACATCTAAAGAAATATATTCTTATTGTGAAGAAAAGGATAAAATCCTTATCAGATATAAGAAGAATATCAAGTGTTTGACATATTTAAACAAGGTTCATTTATATCAATACACTATTATTATAATAGATTCGATCCAATTTTTCATTCTCAATATACTCCATCACATTTTATATTAAAAATAATTTTACTGTAAAACAAGATTTGTAGAAATCACTTGAGACTTATTTTAGAATAAAAACAAATGAAAAGTATTTGTTGTATCAAATAATAAATGTTTTATTTGTTTTTATACAAATTTTGTTTAATATATTGAGTAAAGAATTGTTTAGAATAAATGGCATCTAATTTGTGATAGTCTTCAGTATCTATAATTGAGTCAATATTTCTGAACATAAATCCAAAGCAAAAGTCTTCCAATTCTTTGGATCTAAAGGTAAGGGAAGCGCTGTATAGCGAACACACGTTTTGTATATTAATTAATGGTTTTATTGTTTGAACGCATTTCGTTTTCATCTCTTCATCCAAATACTGATCAGTGATTGACAACAACTCAATCAGTATTTCAATGTTTTTGGTTTCAATGGTTTCGGTGTAAAGACATCTAATAAAGTGATAAAACGCTTCATAAGAGAAATCTTGTATTTCTATTTCATTCATTTGATTTTCAGACCAATTGTTTGAAAACATTTTCTCAAAGAATTCAGTTATATTTAATAAACCATTTGTGACAATAAATGTAATCAAATTCTTCACTTCCTTTACGTTTGAGTTTCAGTTTTAAGTCGGAATCCTCTGAATTATTGAATGCTTTGAACAGTGTTTTAGTCATTCGATTAAATGAATTGTTGTTTAGAAACACATCTTTAGGTAAAAGGGGTTTATAAGTGAATGTATTTATTCCGAGTAAAATATCGATCGCCTCCTGAAAGCCTCCATTTATATTAAAAATAATTGGAGTTCTAATAGAAGTCTTCCCCCAAACGTAGATTCTATTGAATTGAGTCAAAGCCATTGAAATGTTTCCAAACGCCAATATATCAGTGAATTTACAATTTGACGAAATGGTCTTGGGATTATTATTATTAACCGTATCTCCTGTTCCCAATTGGTATTCATTGTTATGACCGAAAGCATAGATATCTCCACTCTTTGTTAATAAGAGGCTGTGATTAAGTCCCGCTGAAATCTTTTTGAAACTAATGTTTTCATTCATTTGAATCATTTGCGGGGAATTCATATTATTGTTATGACCCAAACCTAACTGACCAAAACTATTCAAACCCAACGAATAGATTTCTCCCGAATCAGTCAGAGCTAATGTATGGTTTTCACCACAAGAAATGTCTATAATATTCTTTCCTTCAAATTTAACAATTGTTGGAGTATTGAATTGATTTGAACAATGTTAAGATGTCCGAACCAATAAACTTGGTTATCATTAGTCAATAGATAAGTACTGTATTTACAACAATTGATGTCAACTATTGATTTCCCGTTTATATTAAGTATCTGTGGTTTACGAATTGTGCAATTATTCTGTCCATTACCTAATACTCCGATTATATCTCTACCACAGGTATATACTTCGTGTGTTTGAGTCAATGCGACCATAAATTCATCGCCGAAATCAAATTTAATCACTTGTTTTTAACTCAATTCATGAATAAGTGTCGGCTCAGATACAACTTTGTTGTGACCCAAACCAAGTCTTCCCAATTTATTAGTACCAAATCCATAGACCTCTTCATTAGTGGTAATAAATATGACATCCGATGACTCATATTTCGATAAAATAAATATTTTCTTTATTTGTGAAAACATTTGTCTCTCAATGGCTGACAATTGTTTATACTTTAAATCCATTTCTGTTTAAAAAAATAATTATTAAATATTTTTTTAAAGAAAACTTACTTCGATTATAATTAACAGTTCTGTCAATAATTATAAACTGAATTAAAGCAAATTTTAATCAAAATATTAAATCAAAAGTAAAACTAATAAAAAAAGTGTGACTTTTATAGTTTTGAACAATGAGTATGAGTTGTGTTCAAACTGTACTTCAATTTAAAGTATTGTTCATAAATAATGTCATTAAATATTTATCAAAAAAATAGGAATTCCGAATTCATATAATTTTAATGAGATTTAACCAATAATTTAAGGGACGTTTTAAATGTAAAGAACTCTTAATTTACTCACAAAATAGACAAAAGATGGCTCTTATATATGGTTTAGAAAAGTTTGTAAACTTACTTAATATTTAAAGCAAGTCTCACGAATCTGAGGCAAACAAACTGCTGATATGTTGGTTATAAAATAATACGACACTTTATTATTTGATTTTAAATCATATGATACGTACTTCCTGTAAAATAGTTAAAACATGTTAAAATTAGTTTAAAAAAGTTAAAATATGTTAAAACCAACATGTCTGCCGTTTGTTTGCCTCAGATTCGTGAGACTGGGTTTTAAAGTAAAAATCGAAATTACTGATAATAACAAACAAGGTTTGAGGCAAAGCCCTTAATCACTACATTTACGAGCTTCTATCAATATGATATAATAATAATTTAATTTAGTCCAGCTAAAAATATATTCAAGCATTTTATAAAGATTCCTATGCAAGTATGGGTTGCCTTGTTTCTAGTACTTTGTAATTTGTAATGTGAGTGATTGGCAATGAGAGCATTGCGTACCACTCCTTTCTTTTTCTATCAAAAAGGCGAAATTTACCCGTTACTAACAAATTAGTTGGCCTCAAGAAGAAAAATTTTAAGCCTTAACACATAGCTGCTATTTTATCAAAAAGATGAAATTTTCCGTTACTATCAAAACGGTTGTTCAAAATAGAAGGTTGCCTACCAGCCATTGCCTTTATTTCAAAAACAAAATTTCCCCATTACTAACAAAAAGATTGGTTTCCATAGGGAGAGAAAGAGAGAGTGAGTGAGAGGAAAAGAGTAAGGGAGAGAGAGAGAGAGCACATCCTATAGCTTCTCTCCGTTTCTTTCAAAAAGATTAAATATTCCCGTTACAAACAAATGGGTGAATCTTCAGATAACGATAGCACAGCCTATACTCTCATCAATTTCTGTGAAAAAGTAAAAATTTCCCCATTACTAACAAAAGAATTGGTTAAAAGAGAAAGATATTAGAGCCTACCACACATCTCCGATTCCATCAAAATAGCAAATTTTCTCCGTTAATATAAAAAGTTGGTCAAAATGGAAATTTTTAACAGCCTATCAGCAGGCATGGCCAAACCTTTCGATTCTAGGGGGGGTATTAGGGGGGTATTTTGCTCCGGCTTAGGGGGGGGTATTTTGAAAATGACCAAAAATTTCCTAAAAACGCATAAAACGTCGTTTTTAAGCTGTTTTCTGATGTAT
>JAQFZM010000528.1:0-30402 GCA_034695785.1 Galumna obvia
TGTTTTTAAATAAATATTAACAAGATATAAATAGATTGATTATTTTAGCTTTATAAAAAATAAATTATATGTATTTTGAAATAAAAATATCATTAAAATATAAGTTTTAATTCAGCATCAAAAAAATAATTTAACCTTGATCGAATTTTTCAAAATTATTTTCTAATACACCCCATTATCCAAGATCATTTTAGTGAAAACTACTTTAAGATCTATCAATTTGTTCAAAAAATATGAAGTTCAAGTGAGTCGGGGTAGTAATGTCCTCAACTTTATATACATAAAAGAAAGAAAATACACATTAACACTTATAAAACTACCTATTTTATGCTTGGCGGCCATTTTAAAAATACCCCTATACCCCTGTCTTGAGAAAAATAGACAAAACTACTCCTTTTCAAGTTGACCATGTCCATCTCTGATTCAGTTTTATTTCTACAATTTGTTATTATTTTAATATTGTAACAACAGTTTGGGATATTGAAAAGAGTGAAGAGTTGATAGAGTTTAGTTATATGTCATATTTGCTAAAGATGTTTGTTACTGTTGAGTCACCTTGGTCATTTCAGATAAATGTGTGTTTGTTTTAATTTAATAATTAATAAAAAAAAAACTTATATTGAGAATAAATATTTTATTTATTTATTTAAAAACATTTCTTATCATAATATTGTTGTTAAGCAACTTTATCTTGAATCAATAAAATATTAGTTGAATTAGTTGAGACCAAAATGAAATAAATTTATTTTGAAAAATAAGTGTAAATTAATAAATAATTATATCAAATTATTAACTTTATTAAAATATTTGCTAAAGTAATTAATTAACAAGATAAAATTAAAAAATTAAAATTTTTAATATTAAAAATAATAAATTAAATATTTGTATTAATAATAATAATCGATATACAGTTTGGAAGGAAATGCTTATACGCTACTAGAGAGGGCACATAATAAAAACCCGTTATCTATTTAATCCTTAAACTGCTGTTATCTTATCGGGCGCATATATGCATTTTCTTTCCATACTGTATATTTCTCCAATCATATCAATGCTTGTTATGAAACCACTGAATAAAACTCCATTTTGAATTTTTTCTAAGTTGTAAAATATTATAACATTTGATTTCGGATTATAATTATTAATTTAATTGGAAAATATTTTAAAGTTTTTCATGATTATGTGTTTAAAATGTTTATGCAAAATATTAATTCTATATTTTAATATATAATTATGTTCAATATATAAAAGTTTTTTTTGTTAAATTGTATTAATAATATCTATTTTACATATTTTTCAAAACTGAGCTTTTTTATCATGAAAATTATCTACTTTTTTCAACATAGATTATAATTTATTGACAATTATTAATGAAATTGAGAATTTTCTCAACCAATTTGATATTTTTCAAAATATTAGCAATGAATTAAAACAAAGAATTAAATTATTTCATATAACGCAAAAGGATATAACGTATTGTTTGTAACAACAGATGATGAGGTTTTCTCATATTGTGATTATATTAATTGTGAAATAAATTTAAAGCCAGTAATAAATGAACCACAAGTGTTACAAAAACTCAATAAGAAAAATATTCAACAGTTTTTTATCGGAGGATCTTTTGTGTTGGGAGTCACCAATAGTGGAGTGTTATATAGTTGGGATTACATCTATGTCGAACAATTGGGTCAAGGAGTTAATAACAAATATTTCAATCCAGTAATCATTCCAATTGAAAATGTAAGTTTAATTTTCTAGTTTTATAAAAAAAATATAAAAGGTCAAAATTATTAGCAAACAGAAGTTATTGACGTTAGTTGTGGATCAGGACATGTATTAGCACTTTCTTCAAATGGAAGTGTCTTCGGATGGGGTAATAACGAGAAAGGACAAATAGGATGTGGAAAAGAGGAAGATAAATTTAATAAATATACAAGTCCTGTTATTTACAGCCCAACTAAACTTTATTTTCCTCAACACTCAATTCGTTCAGTTTATTGTTGTTTTGACACTTCCTTTGCACTGACGACTGATGGAAAGGTTTACAGTTGGGGTTCAAATGAATATTTAAATTTAGGACATAATGTTAAGGAGATAATAATTAATGAGCCAAGACTTGTAGATATAGAGAATGTGGTCTCGGTTTGTGCTTCTAATTATAATACATATTTCCTTACATTTAATGGTAAAATTTATTTATGTGGTGTAAATAACAAATCACATCTGAAACTCTTAACAAATGATAAAATATTTTCTTCACTTCATTCAGTTTATTATAAAAACTCTTCAGATTTGAAAACCACAGCAATTGTTTCGGCATTTTCTATTGAAAGAGTTTTTGGATTATTTGAAAATAATGCAATAAAATGTGACGCAAAAACATATTTTGAGTTTTATAACAAAAAATTTGGAATAACTTTCAAAACAATTCATAATAAACCAGACTTTAATGGAAATGATTTTTCAGATTTGTTTCAATACACAAAATTACATAAAATTAAAAATCGTTTTGAAGATATGTTCACTAAAATAATTGAAGTAGGTTCGGGTGGTTTTGGGACAGTTTTAAAAGTGATTGATATTTTTGAAAATCAATTTGCCATTAAGTTAATCAATATGCAAGGTAAATAATTACTTATAACTAATTAGCCATATCAATAATTTATATATAATACACTATAAAAACTATAATCAATTTAAATACGATTATTATACTTTTTGAAATAATAATAGAACCCAACGTAACTGAAAAAGATGTTATATCAGAAGTCTCGCTACTTTCAAAATGTAGTCCACAATATGTGACTCAATATTTCGATCATTGGATTGAAAACAATTGTATTTACATTCAAATGGAATTGTGTTTCGATAATCTTAGGAATATAATTCAACAAAAACAAAAAATATTTCGAGAAGAAGAAGAAGCCCCTATGGAGTATTTAGAATATTTTGTTTCGTGTGAATTATTTAAAGAATTGATAGAATGCGTTCAATACTTACATGAATCAAATCCTCCAATAATGCACAGAGACCTTAAACCAAGTAATGTATTAGTAGTACAAAATTCTAGAAATGGAAGGTTTTTGAAATTATGTGACTTCGGAATTGCAAAAAATTCTTCATTATTATTGAGAACTCACACAAAAAATATCGGAACAGCTTTTTATATGGCGCCTGAAATAAAGGGTAATAAATATAATTATAAAGTTGATATTTATAGCTTGGGAGCCATTGCTATGGATTTATTTCATATTAATATCAATGAGTATGTATCTTCGCCTTATATTATTATTAATTAAATTTTTAAATAATATTTTAATTATATTAATTTTATTAATAGTTTAGGGTATATATTCAAAAATATTGGAAAAATTAATACAATAAACTTATCTAATATTATAATATCAATGATGAATAATGTACCAGCTAATCGACCAAGTTGCTCTGATTTGCTTAATTCTTCTCATGAATGGATAGATGAAGATTATATATTTGATATAAATATTTTAAACAAACCTGGAATATATCCAAAATTTTTTCTTATATATTTCCAGGAAAGATATAATAAAATTAATATATTTCAAGTAAGTTTTTTAAATAAAAATAATTATAAAAGAAAGTTTAGCCGGCGATCATATGAATTAATTGACAATAAGGATTACTATTATTTATATTAGCATGTTTTGAATATACAATTCTTACTTTAATTAACTTTGATCTTACTTTATTACATTTTGATGTTAACACGGTTTAGTAGAATATGGTTACTATTACAGTTTTCATAAGTAAGTTAAATTTTCTGTTATTAATCGATATTATATACACTTTTGCAGAATAATCTAATTTTAAGAAAAACCTCTTCTAAACTTGATATAAGAGAAAACATTGAGAAATAATCTACAACAATTTCTAATAATTATCAAGAGTCTATTGAAACATTTGTAGATGATAAAAAATAAACGAATGCAATTTGAATTATTTTTGGAAAAATTGACAGAAAACTATAAAAATGTCAGTTTTACCCTGATAATTTTATATTTTAATAATTTTTATATTTAGAAAATGGTAATACTATTTTCTGCAGAAAAGTGTTACCTTAAGAGTTCACTTGATAATTTCCACCATAAATATAAAAGAGATACTATTAATAAGTTTAAAAATGAGTGCAATAAATCTACCAAGGAATATATTCAACAAAATTATGACACTCTTTCTAATCAGTATATTGAAGAATGTTACCAAGAATTTATTAAAGAAAATGAAACTAGAAGAAAAATTAAAGACGAATTCTTTGAGAAAATTTTCAAAGAATATATAGAAGTCTACGAATTTGAGATGGGTGAATATCTACCAACTGTTGAGAGCGAAGAAGAGCTCAAAGCACTCAACGATAAATTAAAGGCCAATTATATAAATAAGTTAAAGAATCTGAATATTAATCTTGAACCGGGACTTCAAATGCATTATTTATCTGAATTTAAGAATATTTTAGAACTCTCTTATTGATTAATATTATTATGAATGATTATTCATTAATATATTAGATTCCACGCTAAGATCACTAATAATGAAATTAAGGAGAGAATCAATGAGTCTATAAATTTTTATAATAAGGTAAGATCAAGGAATAATTTTTTTATTGAAAATAAAATGGGGTAAAATATTATGAAAATATTACTTTAAATTTTTTAACAATAAATTAATGTTTAAAACTAAATATCAGGGATGGGGAAAGGGGGTATTCCGGAATCCCCCTACAATGCCAAAATTGGCAAAATACTAGGAAAAAAATCAGAAATAGGACCCCCCCCTAGTCATTAGAAAATCGGGGACGGCGCGAAGCCCCGGCCCCGATTTTGTAATAATTGTAGAAAAAATTGGCAAATATTTAAAGAAAATTATCAATTTTGAGTTAAAAATCGTCTAAATTGAAATTTCTTATCAAAATTATCGATATTTGATAGCAATTTTTACCCAAAAAATTCATTTTTCAGTGAAAAATTGGCAAAATATAGCTTTTTGAGTGAAGTAGCATGTATAAATGATATTTATAGTACTTAATAACCTTTAAATAGCCTAAAATAGTAATAAAAAGCTTAATAGTTTAAAAATAGACGTTTTTGAGATTTTTGAAAAATACCCCACCCTAGGATTTTTCCCAAAATACCCTACCCTACCACCCCCTCCCCCTAGAGCCTCGACCTTTCGCCATCCCAAAAGTGTGACGGGACCGGATCGACGATTTTTAATCCGTTTTCGACCTCTAATTACCATTTCTTCTTAAAATAAGTTTTGGAGTTATTTGTTATTTGAAAAACTATAAGAATAAAACAAAATGAAATTTACTAGTTTATTTGAAATTTAATACATTTGGCACAACCCCTTCCTTTTAAAACTTCTAAATAAAACTTTAAATAAACGCTTAAATGACTTTAAATTAGAAAATAATAAAATAATAGTATTTAGTATTAATATAAATATGGTCTCAACTCTCAAGTGTTGTCTTTTTCTTTAGAAGTATTTTTGAAGTGTTGTTCGATTTCTATATACTGTCGGATAAGTCGAGAGATTTCGTGAGCCTTTGGTTAACATAAATATAAGTTTAATATTTGAAAGTAATTACAATTTGATGTAATACCTGATCAGTTTGTATTCGCGATATTTTCTGAACCATAAGATTTCCACATTTCATATCAAGAAAGAGAGTGCCGTCTTCTGCCCTCACTTTTCGTGTGGATATCACTTCAGAAAAAGGGTGTTTCCAAAGGGTTTCCTTATTTTAGTGAAAAGAATCGATTAATATATAATTGTTTTAATATTAAAAGTGTTTTATTACATGAGTTATGATGTCTAAGAAGTGAACGCCTTCTCTGTTGAGAGCGAGTATGTGATCGGGTTGTGTCGACACATCATTTTGTATTCTTTTGACCGCAAAAAAACACGAACCAAATAGTGGCCATTTCTGAAGAATGTCGAGACACTGAGCTTTTGCCTCAGTTGTAGTCAAGGCCGACATATCAGACCAATTATTCTGAACCATTTCCACCCATTGAGGAGGTCTTAGTTCACGCATTACTAACACCGGTTTAGGCAACAAATACTTGACTTCATCTTTGGTCGGCATTTGTTCCATATCTGCCGCCCTATGAAGTAATGACGCAATTCTTGCGATTTGAGGAACAATATCTTCGGGTAATTTTTCTTCGGGTAAAACCAAGAGAAGGCCTTCTAAGTAATCCGGAACCAATTGATTGAATATGACTTCTATATAGAGATGACTTTCGAGTCGCAAAGGATAGTACCAAACAGACCGACAAAATATGAGGTAAAATAATTGTCCGTTTTTTATCAAATCCGTCGTTACGTCCAGAATATACTCGTCTTTATTTAATGGTATTGTAAACGGATCTGAAGACAATTGATTTAATGTTAAAGTATTTCAAACAAAAAAGTTTTCATTTATAAAAGAGAAAATATGTTTAGAAATATTGTTAGTTTAAGAATATCCTAAGAGTCTAAGAGTCTCATCAGTTTATAACAAGATTTTAATTAAGAGTTAAAATGTTTTTTGGACTAAAGGTAGAGGTTTTTCTTATGTATAATATATATGATTATGTTTGAGATGAATACCTCCTTCAATAATACAGTAAAGAGAGAACTCATCCATTTCAATTTGGTTCTTAACGTTAAGCATTTGACAAATTTCTTCGATGACATCATTTACAACAGTAGATGAGGTCGTGTTAATGATCCGTTCTGTGCCACCGGGCAATCTATACATTTGTCTCTTGGAATTACGTCCCGCAGAAATGGCAGCAATTTCTTCAATACTGGGAACGTTTTTACGTCCGCCATATTTAAATGTTTTCTTTAGATTCTTAAGACAAACGTCAGCCGTTGCGTGAAATGTTCGCCTCTTATCAAAAGCCGCGGTTTCCAAATATTTAAAAAGATATGGTCTCAACAGTTCTGAACAATCAAAATATGAGGCCATTATTGAGAAGAGACGCCAACCCCTCTGACAACTGTCACTAATTGATGACAAATAGTTTAAATTATTAGAAACTTTGATAAATGTCTTACAATTTGGCACTTTTGTTGTTTGTTGTCTGTTTCATAAGTTGACAGTAAACTTCGTCCCGAATCTGAGGGTATTTGTGACAATTCTGTTGATATAAACAATTAACACATTTATATCAATTAATAATATAATAATTAAGGGATAACTCACTAAAAGAATATTATAAACACAATTAACTTCCGTTTGATTCTTAACCATTGAGAGGTCTCCCATATATCGCATTATCGCTGTATAAAAGATTATTAATTATTTAAAATAAAAGAAGTTGTTATCTCACCTATGAATGAGTCGGTGGCGATCTTATTAAGGTCTGGAGATAAGACCAGAAGAGAATTCTGTATCGCACTCTTTAATCAAATTTTATGTTAGTTTCAAACTATTGATTATTATTTTATATATAATCAGGAACAATTATTGACAAAATTATATGAAGATAAACAATTGGAACGGACTAAGATTATCTATAGAAAATATCCAAGATTAAATAGATAAATATAAAGTCTTTGTTTAGTTTAAATTTATAGAAAACAATAGAAAAAATTTGAGATTATTCATAAATATCTGTTTCTATTTATCCAGGGTGATTTCTAATCTTAACGTTATATTAATTTACATTTAATATAAAAATGAATTAAATGTCAAAAAATGCAAACGTATTTTTTAGCAAGTACAGTGTAGTTCTCATATAATTAATCATATAATTTGCAAATCACTGTATACAACATTTAACTGACCCGAGAATATTTGACTAAACTTGAGATTTCACTCCAGGTCCATTCTGAGGGATCACTTCCTTTCCCTTTTTTATTTTTCTTTTTTGATTTAATGTTTTCAATTAATTTAACGGAACCTCTAATCGAACCGTCTTTAGATCGCAAATCATATCTGAATCAAAACTCATTAAAGTTATGTAAAAAATGTATGAATGACTCACTTATTGAGACTCTCTCTGAAATTAAATAAAGCGAATTGAAGTAAAGAAAACTTTCCGTCATTGAGTTGAGACATTTGTGTTAAATCACTTTTTGAGTCATCCATTTCCTTAAATCAGAATTAAGTTAATATTAATCGAAAATTTTTCTTAAAGAAATTGGCGAACATTTTTGCTCTCAACCCAAAGGGATGTATCGTTGGGGAGGGGGTCGTCATTCAAATTCATATCTTGTCTTTCATTATCGTCATTCGGTGATTCGTGACCATTCAATTGTCCGTTTCCTAAGCCTTTGACCTCATCCTGAGTACATAAAAGTTATATTTTATATTAATTAATAGTTTCAGTGGTATTTCATTGGTATTTACCATTCTTTGAGTCAGTTTAAACATTTCCTGATTGTTTAGGGGTACGACGTAATCACAGGGGAATATTCCTCCTTCGCCTGATTCGAGTACACCAAAGAGCCAACCTTTGGATTAAGTTTAAGTTTTATTTGATTTTCAGATTTATTCCAATAATATATGACTTCAAATCAAAAATGTTTTAATACTTTCAAAGATTAATTTTTTTTTGTGAATTCAAGTCTTGAATACAATATTTATTTAGACATCAATTAAATGATGAATCGATTGATTAATGATTTGATTGCGATCACTTTAAAACACTTTCAGTGATGCAAACGTTTAGGAAAAACATTTTTTCATTTCTTTAACTTTTTTAATACGAAGTCAACCTTAAGTTTGACGGCTTTAACTGTTTTGCACTGACTGTCACTAAAAGACAATAGTTTTGAAATATGTGTTCCGCTCAACGGAGCGAAAAGAATATGACTTATATTACAACAAATTTCAATCAAAGATATGAAACAAAATCGTATTCTTTTATTTCTTTATTTACTTATTCTAAAAGTTGGCCCAAAATGTCTTTTTATTTAAAATGGAACCAATCAACTTAAATTTGATCTTGCTTACTAATTATTTTCAAATGTTTCAATTATTCTTTAAATTTTATTTTTCATCAAATTTTATAACGAATTATTAATTAAATTAAACTTGCTAGTTAGTAAGATATTCTACTGGCCGTTATTCTACCGAGATTGACCATACTCATTAAATTAAACTTATTATGGAAACAAATCAGTTATAATTATCTAATCTTGTTCAATTAGTATGGTTCTTAATATTAGCCTTTGAGAATGGGTTTTGGTTTTTGAATTTGTTTTATATGAAGTATAGGTTTGTGTCATTTAATGGTAATTTATAGTAGCGGTCATTGTCTCTATTGTTACCGTTAAATGAACTAAAGTTTTCTTTTTAAAACAACTGAAATGGAGTTCGACTAAAACGAAGTTTTAAAAAAATAATATTTAAATAATTTTTTTTCGTTTAGTTTCGACAAAAATAAGTTATGGTTTTCAACAAAATGTTATCATAACTTATCAAATATAATTAACTATTGCTATTAAGAATAAGTGTCTCTTAAGAATAAGCCCTGAGCCCAAATCTCTGAGTACTATCCCTAAGAACTACTAATCTTTTCTTGGTATTAAAATTTCATTGAAAACAATTAATATTTATTTTAATTCTTATTTTAAAGTTTAAGAGTTGTGACTCAAATAATACATTTAATGGCGAAGAGTTGACGAAACACTCAATTCATTGCCTTTACTTTGGCTCTAAAGATATGATCTTAAAAAGCATTGAAACGAATAATTTCTTTAAAAAACTACTAATAAAATGTTGAGACGAACCGAAAATTCTTTGGCCTTTAATTTTCAAGTTTTAAAAATTGAAAAAAATAACCTTAAATAAACTTAAATGAAGCATGATACTTTTGTCATCTATTGTTTATTAATTAGGTAAACATGTGCAAGAGCATAAACAAAACTTGAATTTGTCATTTATAAATTATAATCGAGGTTTTATAATATGATCAAGGATATTTATAATAATTGCTTAAAAACTGTACAATTTTTTATTGGTTCAAAATTTGAAATAATCGTTAGTAACCATTCTTTTATTCATTAGATAATTATGATTCAAATGGACGACAATTGACATCATTTTTGTTTCAATGGTTAAAGAATTTCAAAAACTTTAAAATATTCTAATTATATGAAAATTAAAATATATTTAAAATGTATTTTTTTGTGAACTATTAGACATTTGAGGCTAATTTAAGTTTAAGGCTATTATTATTTCGATCATTTTGAATAACAAATGTGAGCTAGTTCATCTGCTCAAGAGGAACAGATAGATTAGATTAAACAGGTTTTTTAATGTTTTATCTAAATATTTAGTGTTTTGTGACTTAAGTGTGAAAATAATGAATTCTTTTTTTAGTCATAAATATATCAATAAAGGACAAGGTGATACTTTGTATTGCCTAATTATTGACTTTTGTTAGGAACGAGTCATTTGATGTTCATTCATTATTTAGGGATATATCAAATTATCAAATTAATTACTCATTATATCTATTCTCTAAATGCACAAGATAGGGTTCAAATAAATGTTCTTGTGCAAATTATTATAACCCGATTTTTTGAGCGAAGATAAGCGATATTTTCACTTAATTTCTAACAATTATTATGAAAAATATTTTTTTTAATTATAAAATTTTAATCCCTTTTCAAAACAACTTTTAATTTAATTTTAAATGAAAAATAGTATTATAAACAGAAATGATTGCAAAAATTTAATACCAAGATGTTATTAAAAGATCAATAAGAAACTATTCAACTTTTCTAGGGTTGTCTTATATGCAATTAAAATTAGAAAGGATTTGTGTCGTTTACATTAAACCCAAATTAGTTCTATAGTATTGTAGATTTGGAGCAATTAATGAGTGCTTATATTTATCAAATGTCTACTTAGAGAGTGTCCACACTTTCTATGAAACTCTAGTCATAATCGTCTAATAATTATTATTGAAGTCAATTACAATATTACAATGTATAAAATATATCTAAAAATAGATTCGCATTTGTTTTATAGTTTAATTCAATTTTTGTCAAATTATGGTTAAAATTTATGTCAAGACTTGAATTGAGTCGTTATTATTCTATTTTTTAAAGAATTGAGTTTTTATATTATTTCACATAAAATATAGTTTAGATTCTAAATCATATTATATCTAATTTTTAGAAAATTATTATTATAAAATCTAATGAGAATATAATTCAATTATAATTAATAAATTGATGCAAACCTTTTGTGAGCTGAAGATTTTTGTTTTTCAAAATCCGAATCACATCTCCTCTTCTAAGACCCAAAATTGATGGCTCATCGCTTGAGTAATCTTTAATTGCACGAACAAATTCAATATGACCCTGATTCATTTCATAAATCATTTCAATCAAACATTAATTATAAAAAAATATTTGAAATAATACCTGATGTGCCTCTAATGCAAACTTTTCGATCAAATTCTTGATTTGAATGCACTGAAAATATTCAATAATAAAATGTTTTTAAATTTAATTTTAATTGTGTTTAAGATATTTTTAAGAAATTATTACTTTACTTTATATACAAATTTTTAATTTTAATAACTTTTGTAAATAGTTTCGATGTCGACTGCAATCCCTCGCATTTCTGGCTTTTGGTCAGATATTTGTGTAAAATATGATGTCATCAATAGATTAACTCATTTTTTAATAATTCCTTTAATTTAAATTTTGTTTATTTATTTCAAATCTATTACTTCATTGTATTATAAGCAAGGTAATGCAAAATATTTGTTTATTGTATGTGAAATATGTTATAAAATATTTACTAAAAAGTGGTCCAAATATTTATTTATTTTTTCAAATTTAATTTCAAATTAAGAGTTTAATTAATATTTAGAGTATTAGAGTTGAAAAGGAGATATTATTTAAGGATTTGCTCATTAAAACTCAGTTCTTTATTCAATAAAATTCATTGTGTGATTAGAGAAACTCCTTTCGATATCACTGTTAGTAAATGGCAAACCTTTAAATGAGATCTCTTCGGTCTACGATTCATATATTGTTTTGATACTTCTTTTGTATATACAGTTTGGCCTCGATTTAACAAGATCGCTGTTGCCAGCTAGATTACTTTGTTAAATCGAAATCTTGTTATATAAAGGGCGATTTGCATTACATAGAAGCGGTTGGTGCTTTAAGTGCACCTTGTTATATCGAGGTTCTAGTTATATCGAGCCTTGTTATATGGAGGCCGAACTGTATTTGCTAAAAATAATTTCTAAAAATTTTGAAAATCTTTTGAAATCTGGCTTTTTATATAAAAAACAATACATTTTACGATTTAATGGTCATTTATATTTAATATTTATATATTTATTAACCGTTCAAATATTTATTTATATTTATTATAAAAATTTGCTAAAAGCATCCTAGTAACTAATTTAATTATCCCCAAAATCTCAGGAATAAATATAAATCCAAAAAAATATTTATTTAAATATTTTGCAGCTCCGAGATTATTATAATAACTTATAATTTATAACTTATAACTGATATAACAGAAAGACTTTTGCAAATGATAATCACTGAACATCAAATTACTTATCCCGGGGTCATTTACAATTATCAGTGATGGGAAATAGTGATCGCAATTGTCAATTATAGATGTACTCATATATTGTAAACTTAAATACTTATGTAATAACAGTACATAAATATTAGTATTCATTCATTTGAAACTAATTATTGACTTTAAAAGTAATAAAATTAAAATATACCGGAAAACAAAAGAATATTAGAACCAATGTATGGCTCAAACAAATAAGTTAGAGAAATGTCATATCTTTTAAAATAAAAATGGGTTAAACTTTAAGTATATTTACATTCACCGATTAATACAGATTTAAATCTGAGGATTATAGTGAAGTACAAATGAATTTAACCATAATTTTGTCAAAAATGTTTTATTTTCCTCAAAACTAAACCCAAGAAATATATTTGTTTTGACCTTTATATTGATAATTAGCTCGAATTTGTAGGAATCGTTTATTCTATTTCTAATTAATAGGAAATTATGTCTATTATTAATT
The DNA here is from genome assembly GCA_034695785.1 of Galumna obvia. Classification (NCBI taxonomy): domain Eukaryota; kingdom Metazoa; phylum Arthropoda; class Arachnida; order Sarcoptiformes; family Galumnidae; genus Galumna; species Galumna obvia. The sequence continues at coordinate 13,056 of JAQFZM010000528.1, forward strand.
ATAAATTAATGTTTCAGAATTAGCTTGATAAATATTCTAAAATGAAATATATGTAGTATATATTTAAGTATGTTTTTTAGTTTAATTTTTAATTAAAATCTATTCTATTGTTTTCTATTTATATGAATAGAAATATAAAAATATACAATACTTTTGGTGAGAAGAGTGTAATCCAACCGCCGCCACTCAATAATATTTGAAGGGTACAATTACTCGGAATAATTATTTCAGAGATGTCGTCCAAACTTTGAGATTAATTTAAATGTTTTAAAATAAGTTTTGAAAACAAATAATATGAAACCTGAGTCTATCCAAGACTTTCAAGTAGTCACAAATGGCATCCCTTTCTCTTTGAATTAATCTGACCCCTGAATGCGATATACCAAGATAATGTACATTCGGTAAATTTCTGCCACCAGAGACAGGATATAATCTGGAGAAATAAGTGGGCATTTCTCGGGTCATTTCAATCAATGATTTTTGTAACTGAATCTTAGGATTTGAGGCCAAAACATTGTCTGCATTAATACCAGAGCTCTCAACTTTTGATTGCAGTTTCAGTTTCTCATCATTTGTTAGTCGAATACACGTCGAAGAATAACTATCCCTCACTATTTGACAGAATATCAGACGCAGTAATAATGGGTTATCTATTGTCTCCTGCGGTGAAAATACCTGAAGAATAAAATATTCATTCGTTTAGTAATTAATACATTTTATTGAGTTTTTAATATTCGTATTCGCAAATAATTTGGTTGACTATAAAAATTAATAAGATTGTTGACAAGAGCTAATTCCCTAGAATATTTTGAAATTATGTCAAATTAATTTAGAATTAAAATAAAAGACCTAACAGTAATTGTAAATATTGTATTACCATGGACAATATTCCTTAGTTAAGCATCGTATTTAAAGATATTCTCAACAACTTTTTAAAATTTGTCTAACCTTTAAATAGAGGTAATCCCTCACTATTTTTCATATTCTTTGTTAAGATTTTAATTTAGAATCAAAATGTAATTAATTTTAGGTTTTTTATCGATAATAAAAACATTGACTTATTGTCAGTGTTTTGGGACTCAAATTTTAATTATTATAATTATAATTTAACCATAATAGTTTAATAATAGTTTAATCTTAACTTTTAGTAAAATCATATTTTGATTTTGATTTGAGAATACGATTAGAGTTCATACTTTGATTTTGAGCTCATATTTAATTTTTTCAAAGATTGAAAATTCTGACCTCTTTTCTCAAATTGAGTTTCCATTTAACTTTAGAATAGGTATAAAACGGAGAGTCTGTCGTCTGATAGAGTTTTGTTTTAATTTTGTCGACAGTGTTGTGTTGGGGTCGACTCACAACAGAAGGCGGGGGTCCTTCCACTGGATTTAGGAATTCATTACTTTCTTCGAATTCGATTCTATCAAAAGAAAGTCTGTCGTGCGATACCCCCGAACTAATGGGAGTCGGAGGAAGTTTTCTGTTACGTCTGGCCATTATCGGGGAATTGGGGGCATAAAAACTATTGGAGGCCAACGAAGGCGGACCGCTTGCATTCATTTGAAAGTTTGTGTTACTAAATGATGGCATTCCGTTGATGGGCGGCGGAGGCGGCGGAACATTCATTCTTTTAAGCGGTTTTGTTGATTGTATTTCACGATTGGGTTTAAATGAAGATCTTTGAAGATCGCGAGTATTAATTGAAGCAATACTTTCCTCATAAGCCATACTATTTGTTGTACTCATTTCATCAAAAAAAGTTCGATCGGCTTCTGTAGAATAACTGAGTCTATCCCCGCACTCGGCCTGAATTGTTGAGGTAATGGTACCGACCGGTACTTTTCTATTGAAAGGTCCCAATTCGTCGCGTCTTTCTCTCAATTCTCTGCTCTCACTTTTACCACTTTTTCGTATTTTTTCCGTTTGATTACTACTAGTTTTGACAAAACTTTCTGAATGTGAGGCTTCAAAGTTGTTAAGAAGTGGAACACTTTGAGTATATTTTGAGTGCAATAATTCTGTCGGTTCTTCTCTATGATTGAAACGTCTATTCTGTGGACTCTTTTGTTCCATCAGTTCATTAGGACTCCGAAGAGAACCCATTAGTTGTCGCTCTAAAAGAGCTTTTCTTTGTTCTGATAATTTTTTGACGGCACCAACACTTGCGATGTCGTCCATACTTCTACTTTGCATTGCAGTTCGTTCTCTGCCTTCTTTTCGTGAGCGTACACTTTGATCGATAGTCAATTGTTCTAATTTTGCTTTCATTTCAGAACTTATTCTTAGTTTTCCAATACTCGATGGAACCACATTTCGAATTACTTTAATTTTCTCTTCTTTTTTACAACTCTTTTCCACTTTTTCATTAGTTTTTGTATTTTGAGGTAATGAAGGATTGGGTTGTAAGAGTTGTAAGGATTGTAAGGGTTGTAAGGGTTGTAACTGTTGTAAGTGTTGTCCGGGTTGTTGTTCCGGTCGTTGTAAGAGTTGTTCACACATTTCTGACATTTCATTTATTTCAATTAATTGGTTTTCGTCTTCACTAAACCTTTCGTTTTTCTCCAATTGTTTCTTCCGTTTGAATTCAAAAAAGTTGTTACCCATAGCGCCCTCAGAGGGTGGGGGCCATCGCCACTTTCCAATTCGTACTGTTTTTGCTCTACCAAACACATCAGTTGCTGATGGAGATAATGGAGGCGGTGGTGGAGGCGGTGGAGGCGGTGGAGGGGGTATTGAGTTACGAATTTGTGTGTTATTGGATAAAGAATTGGAGGAATCGAAACCATTTTCGTTATTCAGACTTATTGTTAAGTTTTGCAACGAAAGACTTAAATGTGTTTCACTCAAAGGGGAAGACATTGTAGGCATCGGTTGGATTTGTAGTAATGGTGACACCGGAGACATCGGATATGAAAGACTTGTGGGGGTCGTACTAACAGCTTCTCCTCTGTTTATAGGAGAGGCCGGACTATTGATTGAAGACTGAACTAAGAGTTGTTGCAACTGTTGGTTCTGTTGTAAGAGTTGTTTTTGTATCTCAAGATTTTGTTGGAGAGAAGAGGCGAGGAATGCCCTTTGTTGCATCTGCAACATCTGCTGATGAAGAACCTGCTGTTGAATCATTTGTGAGGTATCGACCATAGGAACACTCATTCCCGCAATACTCGTCAGACCCAAACTAGGATTAACTGAATCACTCAACACATCCGATGGCGTCAAAGAACGACTCGACTCGATGTTTGTATTGATATTCAGATTCGGTCGCAAATCATTCTATTTTGAAATAATGACATCAATTAAAGAAACAGAAATCCTATTTAAAAAACCATTACCTCAGAACCACTATTTCCTCCCCCTTTCAAAGCTGTGACCAATTTATTTGGTTCGAGTAAATCTTCAAATTGAGTTAAGTCTAAATTAATGTCTTCAATGAAAACGTTTCGATGATTTGTGGAAAGCGATGAATGTCTTGAATTGATATCGGAAAGAGATTGATGGCCCCCTTTAATAGAAGCGGCCAAAGATCGGGCGTCACTCAATTCATCCAAATTCGCGTCTAATACCGGATTGAATAAGTCATCCAAATATTGATCCAATTCTGAAGTATGAGAAGGAATGCGAATATTTCTGACGTGTGATGCAAGTGATGGTGACTCAGATGTGTCAGACATGGCTGACCCTCTTATCATTTGATATTCACTGTCTCTAATGACAGACCTATCGATATAAGTTTTAGAATTTATCGAATGTCTGTCCACTGAAGGAACTGATGATTTTGAGCCATACTTTTGAAAGCGAGAGTTTTGTTCGTTTGACTTCTCGTTGAATTCACTCAACTCTTCTGCATTTCGTTCACTTTCGACAATTCGAAAATCTGGTTCGCGATCGACAGAAGACACCTCTGATGATACCGATGATGAAGAGGACCTACTCGAAGGGCGGATCAATTGTAAATGTTTTAGATTACTCTTTGGCGAAATGTTTTGCATATTTGTAGTATTTTCAGAGTCAGGTTCTGCAGGTAATGGTCGAGAACTCATATTTGTGCGCACTTTCGGCATATTGTCGGTCAGTCCAGAATTGTTTTGATCGATAAACGCCGAGAAATTCATGACTTGATTTGTTCCCTCCTGTCCGCTATCACTTCCTTCAGTGAGTGAAGCGGTTTTATGCAAATCGTTTTTAGAGAAATACCTATCATTGAGGGCAGAAGTGGATAAACCCAACTCTTGCATTGAAATACTTCTTTTGTTATCGAGTTTTGATTTCTTTTCAGAAGTTTTTGAGTGAATGTTTCTCTTCTTAGACTTTAAGTTAATATCACTTTCTTTTTTGTCTTCGGATTTGTTAGATATATATCTTTGATTCAATTTACTGGTCTCTGATAATTGTATTCCCACTTCGTTGACATTATTCTTAAGATATCGTTCATTGAGTTTACTTTTTGTTGAGAGACCCAACTCTTGTTCTGGGAATAAATCTTCGCTTTGAGTTAAACGTTCTCTTGAAAGGGAACGGGTCCTTTCATTAATATCTGATGACATATCACTTCTAGATTGACGACTATTATGAGTTACTTTCGGGTTGGGATCAGTTGACTCAAAATTATTAGTGAACGGCACAGATATAGACTCTTCGATGTCTAACACAAATTTATTGATGCGCTCCGGATCGTGATATCTAATAATAATAAAAGTTCAAAGAGTCAACACTTTGAAGGGTTTCAATTGTCTCACATATTCTTTTGTCCAGTTCTTTGTTTAGAGCGATCGGCGGACACCAGAAAATAACTTTTGTTTGCGGGAAAGGCGTTTGGAATTTCAATTTCAGATATCAAATCCAAAACATAGTCATTGCCATTAAGTCCATAGATATCTCCCTCGTCATCCAATTCGACAGTCCATCCAAAACCAGAGTTGAGACCCTTTGCTCGAAGTGCTTCTGAAGCAAAAACTTCTGCGGTAGTCCATGACTCTATTGGGGCGTATTTAGTGTCGCCTATAGTAATATATAAATTGTTTGATAATAAATTCCTTCTTATCTTTATTGAAGTTTAAAGTTTTATCAGTAGATTTTTATCCCTACCATCGGGGAAATGTGCTTCCAGTGCTGTATTACATCGTTTAGAGTTAGCCTTCCACTCTAGAAGACTGGGTGGGTATGTCCTCACATTCAAACTTTCAGATTTTTCGCACTGAAGTAACTGTTTGTCAGATGAGATAATTGTAATATAATTATAATTTTTAAAGTTTTTAAAAATACCAGTTTTTGAGCGATTCCTTTATATCCGTCAAATGCCTGATCCGAAACGTATCTGATTTTGGGATAAAATGAGTATTAAGTGTTTAGACTTTTAGACTCATCATAAAAAAAGGACTCACTTCAATAAGTATTTATAAAGTGTGGTCGAGGGGCCAAAACTACTCAAACAATTAGTGAGTAACTGCCATCCCCTTTCATTATTAGAAGGGTTTTCATTTTTCCAGGTTTGGTTACATAACTGACAAAGTATTTCGTCTCTCAGAGAATTGTTTGACAAACCTTTTTGAATGATATAATCGGCTAAAGCCTTCTCTTTCTTTCCCGACAAATGGCTGTCATTCATAAATCGAAGGATCTGTTGATTTAAAGACAATTAGTAAAACCAAGCAATGCGTCCCTTCCCTTCCCTTCCCTTCCCTTCCCTTCACAAATACAAGTGATTATCATACAAACACTATATTTGTTCTCTTAATTATCTAATATTTTTAAGAATATATTCATTCATTTAATCATTTTTATTGATTTGAATAATATTAAAAAAAATTCTTTCGAGTTTTCATTCCTTAAATGATTTTTAATACTTCATTAACACTCTTATTATATTAACAGAATATTCAGGAAATATTCAAATTAAAAAGTTCTTATATTTAGTATTATTAATGAATGAATAAAAAATGCTAAATATATACAGAGAAAGCTTTATATTGGGAACCCTCGAAATGCCAACATTTTTGATATATAGAATTTGTTCGACTTATAGTTCATGAAATACATTAAAATGTTGCAAAATGTTACAAAAGATGTACGAACTTCGGAATATATAGCGTTCCAACTATAGAGCTTTTACTGTATTGAGTTTAAAATATCGCAAAAAGTAAAGTAAAGTAAAATAGTAGATATACAGATGTATTAGTAATAGTGATAGTTATAGGAGCAATTTAAAACTGACCAATTTGAAAATAGCCAACGACTCCTGAAAATCATTTTCGTTATTTTTGACCAAAAAGGGTGTTTTTATGGGTTCCCTTTTCATACCCCATATATGAGCCCTGAAATAAATATTAGAAAATTTAGTGAACGCATAATAATCGATGTCTGGCGGCAGTCGAAACGTTTGTCGGATATTATTAATGGGAGCGTTATTTGGGTTCACTTTTACTATATTTTGATTGGAGTGAAGGCATTTCCACTCTATTAATAAAAAAATTTTAATTTTCAATTTTCATTCAAAACATTAGTTGAATATACCTTCGAGTTTACTTAAAATAAAAGCCAATTCTGCCGGTATTTCTAAGTGATTGATACCAGTAACAGCTCGGGATGTTCTTTCAAACTCTTCTCTATTTGTTTTAGTCTTCTCGAGCGCTAATTTTTCCGCTTCTATTTGACGAGATTTCAGAGCCTTTAACTGAATTAATAATAAAAAATTTATAATTTTTAAGAAATGTGTCGTAAATTTTAGTTTTTAATACAAAACTTGTAAAAAAAGTTTTAAATCAAAAGTTTTTTGTTTTTCATTATATTACTTATTCTGGAGAGTAATTATAGAAAAACATTTTTAAAATAAATATGAATCAAATGATACTCATATGTCTAAAATTGAATGAATTATAAAGAATAGCCATAATATGACAATAATATGATCTTGATATTTAATAATATAACTTATGTTATTAATGACTAATGAATTCATTGAAACTTTTAGTTAACTTATTTAAAATAAGTTATTTTATAATAAAAAAATTAATTAATTATATTAATATTTTGAAAGAAAGAATAAGAAATGGATGCAAACCTTTTGGTATTCACGCCTTTGTTTTTTCATTCGGAAATTAGACTGAATTTTAATAACAGATTTACGAAATTTTTGATAATCGTTTCGAACTTTATATCCTCGGATTAAAGATTGCATTTTAATAACTCGGGACCGATAGTTATGATAACGACGACGGGCTAAATAACCCCTTATGTAAGACTGGATTTTGATGACTGAAAACATCATTATTTCATTCCTTTCCTTTTCAAGAGATTCTTCCAAAATCTCTTTAAAAAATATCTAAAATATAAAAATAAATTATTATTTGTTTGAGTAAAGAAAAGATCACTTTAGTAGTTCCGTATTGGTATTGTTCGATATAAGAAGGGTTTCGTTCTAATATTAGACGACAAATATCCTTAGATGTTGTGCCGCGGGGGGAACGACCCAATAATAAACACCGATATCTACATATTATTTAATGTTTATAAATGTTTTAAACTTTAATTGGAATAAAAACTGACCGAAAGGCAAACGATTGATATTTGTATCGGAGAGGATAACCTAATTTTCTGATACGAATAGTTTCCAATATTCCGGAATACCTCAACTGTTCCAAAACGACGGGAGACTCAAATTTCATGGAAGCCTTTTCGTTATTTGGTTTAATGCAACGGACAAACCATGGATTGCATTTTGACATTATATCCAATAGAGATTGTAATGAGTCTTGAAATCGGGCCGAAACTGTTGGGGCTCTCGGTTTCATTGTTATGAATCTGCCGTCACTTCGACTATAAGTTTTGTTGGACTCAACGGATTCGCGCAAATTTTGAAACATTTTTGAAATTAAAGCCATTTTACTATTAATCAAAAGTTCGATTACATCCGATCGAAGAGTGTCTCTGTTTTTGTCGAGAAAGCCATCGACACAATACCAGACCTGTCCTGCAAAGTGTTTAATTCCAAATTCCATGAGTGACATACGGGGTCTGCTATAGAGTTCATTGAGAGCGTGATTGTAATGACATTTTTCTAAAAATGAGTGATCACTTCCTTTTGGGAAATTACTTTCGTCGTCCAAAAGAGGCAAAATTCCGATCGGTTTCTTTGATATCAATGCCAGTACTGGAAGATTGTCTGAAAAGGAGAGGGTCTGCCACTCTATCTTTTCTTTAGTATATTCTAATTGTTCTAATTTGAAGACATATTTATTAAAATATGACTGAAGTGTTTCGTTCGCAAAATTAATGCATAACTGTTCGAAGTTATTATCTTTGAAGTTCTCGAAACCAAAAATATCTAAAATAGCGAGAGTTGTCTTTCGAGTTCCCTTATATAACATTAGATTTACTCTTTGAACTAACCACGAAAAAAGACAAGAATAAAGAGCTTTGGAAATGGCGTCTCTCGCGTCTAACGCCTGATCTATATTTAATGGACTAAACATCCGTTCATTTCGGGCTTCAGTCGTTCTAACAGTCATTGATTTAAAGACTCCGTCTATTGATAGCTGTAAGAGATGTGAAACCCATCGAATTTCAGCATCACTTCCGACTTCGACCCCTTCCTGTCCATGTCTGAATTGCTTTCGATGAAAATAAATATTGCCTAGGTGAAGAATTGAAGCCAAAATTCTGAAAATAGTGTCCTGTTCTTCGTTTGTAAATCCCAAGACTTGCATGGCACTTAATAGGAATCTGAAACCTTCGGCGTCATCTTTGCCATCGATTTCAGAAGATTGACCTTGGTTCAAATAGAAATATTTATCGGCCACTTGTAAACCATATTTTTCTTTTTCTTCATTTGTAAGTCCGGCCAACAATTCATAGAATACGTGATAATTGCGTTCGTCCTGTGATTGGGTCACAATTCTTGACTTTTCGAGTAAATATTCTGTAGTTCGGGCGCCGGTTATTAATCCGCTTTAATTATATAAATCAATAAAAAAAAAGTTTATCTAATTTTAAGAATTACTCTTTAAAATGAATTTCCAAATATTTTCCGAAACGACTGGAATTGTTATTCTTAACAGTTTTTGCGTTACCAAACGATTCGAGTAAAGGGGTTGCCTCTAAAATTTGTTCGGTTATAATATTTGAAAGCGATTTATTCACTGCCGCTAAATATTGGAGCAATAGTTTTGTGTTTTCTGTTTTTCCTGCGCCACTCTCTCCGCAAACCATCACCACCTGATCCTCAGAATCCCTGTTCATTTTATTATAAGCATTGCTTCCGATCGCAAATAAATGTCTAAAGGATTTCAATTATATTCTTGAATTAAATGTAAAACCAGTGAAACATTTCTTACGGCTCTTTTCTTAATTGATGCGATTCATACTTCTTAACCATATCTAAGCCATAAGTGTCGTGCATTTTATATGGATTTACAGAAACTAATATACTTCCAATGAATGTCTAAAATAGTTAAGAGAAAATCAGTCTTTTATTATAATCTAACTAAAAGTTTGAGACCTATTTATGACTCATTTGGAAGAACTTAATTATATTAAAAATTTGGATTTATTTTTGAAATAAATGAAATGCGAGACAAAAGAGCGACGAATATTCTCAAAGATTTAGATATTTATCAGAATTTCTGTTTATATAAATGTTTTTCTGTGAGAATATCGAGAATTGGATCAATTCATAAACTAATGGGAAAATATTCACAAATTCTCAAAATATGTCAATAAAGTCAAAAAGTAGTAAAGGGTCAACGAATCATTTCGAGATCAACTGATGCCCCAAATTCTTTCCATTTTATAATTGTTTTTGAATTAAATCTATTGAAATCACATTTTAGTTGAATTTGTTTGTATTATGAGATAACTTTTATGAGTGATATTAAGTGTCAGACAAAACATAATTTAATTCTCATTGACTTCTGTAGGGCTCAGATCCTAAAGATATGATTAAATTTAAAGCCATTAATTCAGTCATTAATTCGGTCTCAAATGATATAGAATTTCATAGAATTATTTTTACAAAATATTTTTTTAAATTTAATTAAAAACATTTTAAATCAAAAAAAAATATTTTAAAGATTATTTAATTTCACTGATATTTCAAATGGGATGAAATTTAATGGATTAAAACATCAAAATATGAGAAATTGAAAAAACATACGTATATTATCTCATTTTCATAACGAGTTTTTATATTCCAAAGAATTGTCGTTTCGTTCAAATCCCTGAAATAATTAAGTCATTAATTAATTAACAAAAAAAATTGAAAATAAATTTTAAGATAAGGTTTCAGTGAAGAAGTGATGAATGGATTTAAAAATTCATAAGGAAAACAGAATTCACTTTTTGGTTCATCAAATTAATAATTTTGTTTATTTACAATTTTAAACAAAATATCATGTTTAATTATTATAATGGTAGCTTTTTTTAATTTAAACTTTATAATAATTTTATTTTAATATTAAAAATTTCATTGAAGTTTTTATCAAAATTTCAAATAATTTAAAATATTATTTGACATTAATTTAATGTTTATATAACTGTACCTAAAGTTGTGGTAATAATTAAATGTTTTAGAGAATTGAGACAAAACTTCGGAAAAAAGATTTAAGTTTCAATTACTCAACTCTTATTAAGAGCTCAAAATCAATTATAAAATTTTATCAAATGACCAAGTTTTATCAAAATAACGTTCTATACCTTTTTTCAAAAAAATATGTGAAATAAAATGCGAACAAAATTATATTAAAGTTATGTGAGAATAATATTAAGTTAATATTATAAACACATAATTAATAAATGAAACGAAAAATTTCGATGAGAAATAAAATGTAATCTTTTTTGAATAATTAAGAGTAAATTATTCAATAAATGAATTAATTATTTACGTGTATTTTCATTAATCAAATTAATTATTGAAATTAAGAAAATAAATCATAAAAGAATAAATGTCTTTCGTTTTCAATATATTATAGTTGTCTCACAAAAAAATCAAAACTTTGATTTAAAAATTTAAACTTTAAATTTGATTTAAACCAAAAAACAGAAGAAAGACTCAGAATATTTATTCAAAGATTTCCTAAAAACATTGTTTTCTTAAATATTCAATAAAAATGGAGAATAAGTTATTATTTTGATAATTCTTTGTAAAAAATTTAATAAAAGAGTTTAATTTACTTTCAATTAAAATCTATCTTCCATTCAATGTCTGCTTTTATTTGTGAAATAATGTAAAAGTGATGGCATTTCTCATTCAATTTAAATGTATTTCCGGTTCGGAATTCTAGAAGTTTTTACTAAACTTTTTAAATGTTTTATAGTTTTTCCCAATGATTTTTGTGCCAATATTTTAACTCTTAATAAAATTATTTGTTTTATTTTATTAAAAGTTTATAAATATTTGGGTGAAGCAAATAAAGTGTATATTTTTACCATAAAATGGTTTTGAATAAATGAAACCATCGAATTATGATTATTATTAGAATTTTTATAGAGTTTATGATAATTGACTACAGATTTGGTGTATAATAATATCATTTGTATTTTTGAATCGAATTATTTTAAAAAGTGTATTACAGTTTGTAAACCCTTTTCTCATGAACTTGACTTGACTCGACTCATGACTTCATAGGTAATATTCATTCCCCAAAACATATTCATTGAAATCAATCATTAAAATAATGAACCAAAACTTCATTTTTTCAATTATTCAAAGTTGAGATCTTTTTGAAAATGGGTTTACAAAATATATGTGAAAATTATTCGAATTTAATTTATTCAAAGGTTTCCTAAAAAATTGTTTTCTTAAATATTCAATAAAAATGGAAAATAAGGAAAATATCGATTGAATACAAACTTATTATTAAATTTATAAAATTGTTTGTAATCTTTGGTAAGAAATCCTCAATTTTTTAAATGAAATAATTCTTCAAAAAACTTTTATTATTATGAAAAGTATTTAATTAACTAATGGTTTTAATTATACCTACAATAAAACCAAAATTTATTTTAATTATATTTAAAATAATTTCGAGTAAAACATTAGAATTAAGAGTTTGATTAAAATTACTTATAAGTTATAAGAATCTAATTTTTAAATAAATCAATAACTCAAAAGTGTTGCAACATTTTAAACAAAAGTATAATTTATGAAAAAATGCTGAAATGTTATCCAAAGTGTATCCAATGAAGCATTTATTTAGTCGACTACTCTTACAATACTTTACTTTAGCTAAAGTTTAGCTAAAATGCAAACATTTAAAGAAAAACCAGAATACAATTTGTGGTTTTGAGAAACAGAATTATTAGACCTAAAAAGCAATTTATTAAATATTGAAATGATTTAAACCTCAATTGTATTGCAATTCATTTGAGTTTAAGTTTTATTTTAAAGTTGTCTTAATTTGTCTCAATTTTTTATTCATTCCTTTTCTTTAAATTTGATTTTAAATTATTAAAAATATTAAATAATATTTATATTTGAAAAGACATTCAAATAAAATATTTAAAAAAAAACTTTGAATTTTGGAGGATTTCGTTAAAATTCCTTAAAATTCTGAAAACATAAAAATTAGTTTAATTTCATTGAAACTAATTTTTTATTGGAATTATTTCTGATTATAATTTCGATAATTTGTTTAATAACAAGAGTTAAAGTATGTGTTGAGGGCGGGCCTCAAGTTAGTCTCAAAAAATCTTATTCCGTGTGACATGAAAAGTTGTAGCTAGTTTAGTTTATATGTCTAGTATGTGATCAATGATTTTCCAGATTTGGTTAAAAATGTGAGGACACAGAATAAGAAAATGGACTCACTCTAAGTCGACCATATCGTCCACTCCATTGGGACAGAGATTGGATGGCTTTAGGAAATATATATATTTAATGATAATTTGGAATGAGATGGGGGCAAACCTACCCTTTCGAGTTGGAATTCGAGTTCGTGCTCGAGTCTGTGCTCGAGTTTGTGCTCCATCTCTCAATTGGCTAAAGAAGAGCTAATATACACTCAGAATAATTAATTAACGAAAGCACTGATAGTAAGTTATAATTTGTGAATAAATTGATTGGAGGACAAGTCATTTGACAAATTCAAAGATGAAGACTAATAAAAACAACTCAAAACCAATAAATTAAAGACTAATAAAAGGCTATCATTTGTCTTAAGACAAAAGATATTAAATGACCGATAGTTGAGTCAAATAATGTCAAAACCATTGACAACACATTAGCGGCGAATCTCTGTTTACTTTTGTTGTGATCATCACAAGAGAAGCCAAAGTGAGGCCAACTTGGCATCAATGGCATTAACTAAAGGACAGGTAGGGATTGGAGTCAAGTTTTCTTTGATATTCTTCTATTGGCTAATCTAATGAAACGAAAGCTGTTCTGCAGGTGTGTAAAGCCCTGTGCGTACACTAAGATATTGGGTTCACTCTATTCAGGAATTTTTCTTTCAGGTTATCTCAAGGCTATTAAATGCACAGTCAGTCGCGAGTGTGCACTCACACACTCACACCGTCCCAACAAATATTATGAAATTCCGGTCTGTCTTTAAAGGAGTTCCAACTTTTCAGTCAATCCAAAGATGAAAACTTTTGTTTTGTGTTGACATCTGGTAATAGAATAACGAAATAAGAGAGGAATGCGCTCAAAGCCTTTTTCTATGTTTAGACTTGTTTTCAGCGTTTCTGAGTGTTGTGAACACATTCCCCAGTGGCGCAATTGGTTAGCGCACGGTACTTATACGACAGTATACGTTGCTCTGAGAAATGCCGGGGTTGTGAGTTCGAGCCTCACCTGGGGAACTTTTTTTTATAATTATTTATAGTTAAATACATTCAACCCTTTCTTTTTAATTACTTATATATAGACTATAATAGACTATAAAATACTATTAATTAGTTTTTGAGCTCTCAATCATTTAATAATTTTTTAGTTATTTTTAAAACAAATTTTTTATTTTTCTTAAATTTTTATTAATATTTAATTAAAAGTTAATGAAAGAAATAGTAAACAACACTTAAAAGAATTTAAAACGAGTTATGTTTCAGAGATTTGATTAATTAATTAACAAAAATTATTCTTTGATTTAAAGATTTGTTTTTAAATTAATCGAACAAATATTGTGGACTTAATTGTGAATACAATTGTGTTAACTATATTTAATTAGTTATAAAAACAGTGGACTGATTGGGATCTTTGTTTTCGAGATAAATAGAGTAATACCTTTCAAAGAAAGAACGGGACAAACCATAGCTAAAAGTTATATCACTTGAGTTATGACGGCCTCCAAAATCTCCGCTCAAAAGAAATTTATTGATTCCAAAACCAAAGAGAGAAAACAATTTGGTTTGACTTATGTTTGTCGAGTCGTCGGCAATACAACAATGAAATGAATGATTCGGTGAATGAGTGAAGTATTTATAACACATAATATCATTACATAAATCTTCAATTCGAGCGATTATTACCTGACATTTATTGATTAATTCAAATCTTAATTTCTCTAAAATTGTGTATTTGAAAAGAAGACATTCGGTCGACAATTCAGTACCCCTTTCGAAGTGTTTAAGGCATTCTTCGTAGAGATCTATTTGTTTAGAGTCGAGGTTTAGGTCTTTTTCGAGTTTGTTTTCGATGTGTTTTATTGCATAATCTTTGAGACTCTTTTCGATATCGTTTTCGAGAAAATAAGTTCGAATTTTTTTTAAGTTTAAGTATTGTTCGACATTTTTCAGTGTTTTTAAGTCCGGAGAAGTAAACAATACTTTTTTCTGTTCCTTTCCTGAGGAAGAATTCAATCCCTGACACAATACGATTTGGCGAATGATTTCAGTTAATATATAAGTTTTCTGTGAGTTTTTTGGTCCATTCAGTGCCCAAAAACATGAGTTTGTGATCGAGTCGTTAGCGATAACATCCAAAGCGATTTGAATCGTTTCTACTTCTCTCGGATTGAATTTCTTTTCATTCAGTATTACTGATAGTCCCGAAGGCTTTGAACTGAAAATCGGTTTAAACACTTGTTTAGAAATGGGAAAAGTGTCGAACTTAAAGATAGTTCGCGCCTCCAAATAAGAGTTATGAACACAAACGATGGGTTCGGCAACAATTAGAGCGTCATTTCGTAAATACAGTTCTTCAGAATATTTAGTCATAAAATTGATTTCCTCGACAATAACCGACTCTTTTTTGTTTTCTTTCAAAAGTCTTAAGTGATTCACTTCTGACTGGTTTTCGGGATTTGTTACTCGAATCAAATGAGAAGTTATGTAACCGAAATACTTTCTTCTGGTTATGATATGCGTCGAACTGTTGGGTTTGGGCTGAACTGCTGTTTGAATTGTAATCAATTGTCCAAATCTGAAAACCGGACCCTCTTTTGGTCGAACAACAGAAATACATTTCATTTCCAAACCGTTTTTCATTTTTGGTGTTTTAAATTTAGTTAGAATTGAGAGGAAATACTTTAAATTCATAACATTTACATTACTTTTATGATTTTGGTTGTACTCATAATTGAGTTTTTGCCACAAATCACTCAAAATGTAAGGAATGAATGCATTACGAAATAAATTCAAATCATTAAAACTCAAATTTTGACTAATATTTTGAAAATTGCGATTCATTGCAAACTTATGGCTTTCATTTAACTCCAAATCGTTTGCATTTAAATCCATTAAATAACTCATAAATTCTAATGAATTGTTGGGGATATTCGGCGGCGGATCTTCTGATACCTTTTCTATAGAAGTAGTCTTTTGAGTGACAGTAGAAGTAGTCTTTCCCTCCAAAGGCTCAGATTTTATTCTTTTGGTTCGTTGGCCATCGATTTCAGTGGATCTTCTCTTCGAGGAATTGTTGACAGAATCAGAGCTTCGTTTTCTGTGATTTTCACTCAAATTAGTACTAATATTCAAATTTGGTCTCAAATTAGTGTTGTCTTCAGTGTTGTCGTCGGAGTCATCTTCTGAGTCATCTCTTTCTTCTTCTCTTCCGTACATAAGAGTGAAAATATTATCCAAATCTTCATTTGAGTCGTTGTCCTCATTATTGTCGTCATTTTCAGTATTCACTTCATTTAAGTTATTGTTGTCTTCAATATTGTTGTCATTTCCGGTGTCGACACCATTTGAATGACTTTCACTATTATTTTGTGAAATCGTTTCCATTTAAATCTGATCTCAATTTAATTCAATTTAATTCAATTTAATTCAATTTAATTCTTCACTAAAATAACGATTTTGAGATTCAAATCAATTCTTATATTTTCGTGTTTTTAAAAATGTTGTTCACAAATACCATAATTTCTCTTCAAAAATACCAAAAAAGTTTTCACATTTATTTTTTAAATATATTAATAATAGTAATATATTATTAAAATTAATTATTATTAAGAATAGAATATTAGATATAAAAAAAACTAAAAGCAATATATTTTTTTAAATTTAATCACTAAATTTTTATTGAAAATTTTGGTTAATTTGAGACAAAAATAACAAAAGGGGACAAAAGCTTTTCTAAATCTTACAGTAATATTCTAATTGAATGGTTAAAAGCAGAAAAGAGACTAACGCTTTAAACTTGGATATGATAAAAGATTCTAATAAACAGGTTTTGTGTTTGTGTTTGTTTTGTACTTTTAATAGCTATGAAATTTAAAGCGTTAGTCTCTTTTCTGCACCAAACCATACAGCGGACTTTTAGGACAATTAGTATAAAAAAGAACACTCGTAAAAATATTTCAACATAAATCATTGATCAAAACAAAATTCGCTTTATTTGTAAAAATTAATTAAAAAGTATTTAAAAATGAACAAATTAAAATTAAAATAAAAAAATATAATACATAATTAATACAAAATTAGTTAATTGAACAAAAAACTTTTATATTTGACACAAAAATATTTTTCAATAATTTCTTCAAAAAATCTCATTTTCTTATCACAAAACATTGAATCGAAAATAGAAGCCAATAATATCGATATCAATAATTCCAATAATATAGATATCAATAATACCAATTATATCGATATCAATAATTCCAATAATATAGATATCAATAAAACCAATAATTTTGATAATATCGATATCAATAAAACCAATAATTTTGATAATATCGATATCAATAAAACCAATAATATCGATATCAATAACAATTATATCGATATCAATATTACCAATAATGTTTATATCAATTATATCAATAATATCGATATCAATAAAACCAATAATATCGATATCAATAATTCCGATAAAATCGATATCAATATTACCAATAATGTTGATATCAATAAAACCAATAATATCGATATCAATAATTCCGATAAAATCGATATCAATATTACCAATAATGTT